>JANHFX010011452.1:0-51768 GCA_027560015.1 Chloroceryle amazona
GGGGGGGGGGGGGGGGGGGGGGGGGGGGGGGGGGGGGGGGGGGGGGGGGGGGGGGGGGGGGGGGGGGGGGGGGAGGAAGAGGGAAAGCCTGTCCTGACAGTCGACAGATAACGGACTGCGTGAGAGGAAATCACTGCGAGCAAGACGCAGCGGCGGTCAGAGGCTTCCTGCGCTAGCAACGCTCAGTTGCCTGGAAAGGCCTGAGGAGGAGCTGGTGAGGAGATCAGGAGCCACTCCAGTAACGGCCTCGGTTCTTCGAGTCCTTCGTTGCAAGGAGCCTTCCTGACATCCAAGATGACTGTCACTTTGCCTTCCTCTACATAGGCACAGGCTGGAGCTACCAAAGCGCAAGAAGAGGGCAGAAAGTTTGGAAACCAAGGAGAGGGGGGAGGCGGGAAACTTTCCCTCCCTGGCAAGCAGAAGCAGATGCTTTTGGGTGTCTGGGTCAGCTGCTAAGAAAGGCTTCCCTTGACCAACAACAGGGTTTAGAGATAAGGACCAGAAAGAACCTGGTAGCTGCAAAAAGGAAAATGGGAGAGGTTTGCCCTCATGCCCTGAGCCTTGCTCCCTCCTCCCAACACTTTTCTACCCCAGCTTTCAGTACACACATAAGAGCAGTAACTTGCACTTGCTCCACATTTTTTATCCCAGAAATTCAGCCCCCCATACAGGGCTGAGTATGCTGGTGGGCTACGCACTTCACCTAGGGAGGCAAATCCAATTCTGCTAAGGCTTCACTGCCCCCTCTTGCTCTGCACCAAATGTAACTGTATAGGTCTGGGTAAAAAATAAACAAATGAAAAACAGGAAATTGCAGCTTTTCACCAAAAATCAGATCAAAGACAAGGCAAATAGTTCCATTTTGGATAAAAACTGGTCAGGAAATGGAGCAAAGGACTACCTTAACCCACCTCCCTCCTCAACCGTGGTCTCCACACCCTCACACAGCAGAGAAACCCCATGTCCTCCCACAGCCCTCTCCAAACTCACCACCTCATCCCTTTATTTTGACAGAGTTGTTCTGCAGACAAATCAAACCTCTGACTGTGAGCCAACTGCTGCCAAAAGCAATTCAGGTTCTGTCTGTTCGTATGGTGACTTCCTCTTTTTTTTTTTTAACTCAGAAGTGCTGGATGTTATCACTTCACATACAAGAGAAAATACCAAGAGCCCTAGTGAAGGACCTTTAGCAATTATAACTCCTATTGTGCAATTTATCACCGTAATTATCATCATTATCCCCATTTTACAGCTTGCTGGCTGACAGGTTGAGGGGAAAATGATTTGCAGAAGGGTGCCAGAGAGATGTATGGCTTGTCAGCTCCCAGCCTCCTGCTCCTGCTCCCAGGCTAAGGGGAAAAAATGAGTTCTCGCCACCAGACCCATAGTTGTTCTCAGGGACCCTCAGTACTCATGAAACACTTAAGACTTCCTTGAATTTATTGTGAGCTTCTCACAGCACCTTGATGTTGAGTCGGCACACAGGATCCCTCCCTGCTCCGGCGTGTCGCCAAACCCATCGCGTGCCGCAGCACATCCTGCTTGCCTGCCAAGGGGCAGACTTCAAATGGATCAGACAGACAACGGGACGCTCAGACCTGGATGTCTCAGCGAGCCATCCACCAACTGACTGGGTGGATGGCTGCCTTCTGTAGGAAGAGAAAGCCCTCCCCTTGCCCCTTTGGGGAGGAAGCATATTCTCCTGCACATGCCAGCCTTCTCCTGCAGGCCTGAGCCCCATCATCCGACCAGCGAGGGGGAAAAGCTTCAACCCAGCAAGTAACTACACAGTCTTCATCCAAGTCCTGAACTCCTCTCTGCAGACACCCTCCCTCCACAAACCAAACAGGATGTTTAAACTCCCCATGCTTGTCTCCTCCATCACCCTACATCAGACGGCCGCACTAACAGGGTCTGTGTTGACAGCCCTGTCCTGTCCCTTCTGCCTGGTGATCTGCTGTACCACAGTCCCGCCTTCACCTGCGTGCCCTCCCTCAGCTGTGATATGGTTTCCCTTCTCCTCTCCAGCAAGCCCACCCGAACAGGATTTGTTCAGAAGAGGATGGCTTCATGTAAAAAACCTCATAAATTCAATAAACAAAATCAAACCCTGCATGTATAGAGTTTCCTCATGTCACCAGCGAGGGAGCTTCAGTCTCAGGCGTAGTGGGGAGCACCCTTGGCCACCATGCAGCACAGGCCCCCTCCCCTCCCTTGCACAGCTCTCCTCCAGGGGGCTTTGGTGGCTTATGGGCTCAGAGAACAAGGACTCAGCAGTGCTTGTGGAACACCTGGATCACCCTTGTCCCTTGGCGCTTCTCAAAGGCCAGCAGGCATTTTCACCTGAAAGCACCATTTCTTGGAGCCTGCTCTTTGGCAGTTCCCTGCAGCTGCTGAGGGAGACGCCATCTTTGGGAGCCATGGTGGTGGGTCCTGCCAGCAAATGAACACTGCAGAAATCGAGTGCTGCCATCTGATTTTGGTTATCTGGGGACTGTGCTGCCCTGACCCCAGACAGGCTATGCGTGGGTGATGCCTGTCCAGGGCCTGGCCACAGGACCACCATCAGCCATTGCCACCAGGGTGCCACAGTGGGGAATGAGGAGAGACTGACATCCTTATGCCAAGAAAAAACAGTATCTGAAGCACAAGTGAAAGGAAGAGGAGCTAGAAACAAAACAGAGAGGATTCTCACTTTATTCAGAGGCTCTTTCAGGAGATGAAGTTTACTGTCCTGCTGCCCCACGCCAGGTACCCCATAGAGGGAAAAGGGAGCTGGAGAAAGGCAATGCCATGGCAGGTGGGGTGAAAGAGCGTGCTATGGCAAGCAAAAGAACATGCAAGGAGCTCCAGGAGAGCTCTTCCAAGGCAGGCTGGGCTATGGGGGTGGCTTTCACCGTGCCAGGATGAGGTTCAGTGAGAGGACAGAGGGGAGGTCTCTCCAGGATTGCCTGGGGAGCCCGGGGACGGGAGGAGGAGAAGGTCAGGCAAGGTGAGCGGGAACCAAACAAGGGTGGCTTTACAAACAAAGCACTTTGTATCGGAGCCTAAAATCAGTGCTGAGCCAGGGGATTTTTCCAAGGGAAAGGGGCGATGTTCTCCTCCACAGAGGAAAAAATAAGAAGTCTGGATTTGCACAGCCTGGGAGGCTGGGCAGGTCTCTGCAATAGTTAGGGTGAGCTAAGGAGCAAGCCAGTGTCCCTTCTGGAAAAGCTTTCACAGATGAGAATGGGCAAAGTTGGAGAGGAAAATAACTTGGGCCAGAAGTATGGAAAGCAAAAAGGAGTTCAAAGCTGAAACAGCTGGAAAAGAAGAGGGAATTTCTCTCCCTCCTAAAAATAAAATAGGAAAATAAAAAAGTGAGTCTGCAGAATAAGAGCAACACCTAGCCAAACTGGAGCTCACACAGAAGCAGAATAAGAGCAACACCTAGCCAAACTGGATCTCACACAGAATCAGTCTCTCTGCAGAGATTGCTTCCTAGTCCCTGCTGCCATACAAACAGGACAGTGGCCAGCTGCCCCACGGTACCGCAGCCCAGATCAGGAAGTCACGGCCTACAACACTTACTTTAATTCCTTCCCTTTGAACCTGTAAAAATAGGTCAAGATTTGAAACTAGTCACAAAGGCGTCCCTGTTGGAGAGGACTGCGGGTTCATGCAGGAAGGTGGGGCACCTTCTCAACCCACTTTGATGCTGACCTGAGAAGCCTCACTGTTCGGCTCGAGAGCGGATGTGGCAAGCCAGCGTTTGTGTGTGCATCAACATAGGACAGGTGACATTATAGTTCTCTCCATTCCCACAGACAAGGTATCAGTGACCCCAGAAGCAGTCAGAGAGCCTGAGGAACAGCTTTGGCTGTTTGGGCCTGAGTATTTTTGCCCCTTCTAAGAACCAGGGGCCATTGTGGAGACGTCATGTAGACTATTTCTGGGCACCCATCTCTCCCCTCCCCGCTATGTTTCCTTCATTGTGTTTAAGCTTTTTCCTATCCATGGCTTTAAAATCTCCACCAATCTGCCAGGCGCCACTCAGCACAAAAGAGCAGGGGGGGTCAGGGAGTGGAAGACTCAGGGAAGGGGGGGGATCTGAACCCCTAAAAATAGCTCTGCCGAGTACAACTGTTTTCCTGACACAGACAGTTCATTGTTAGACCCTGACACGCCAGTCCACCCTCCCTCCCCACCCCTCCACATACTCTCTTTCCTCTCCTGCCCCTCTCTGGCCCAGTTTCCTGTCTACTCCCATCCCCATGGCCAATGCTGGAGTGTATTGTCAAGCCCAAAGCCTGGTGTGGAGGCTTTTGTTTCTCTCAGTACATGCTGGACGGCAGATATGGTTGCTGCCTTGGGGCTGCCCTTCAGTTTCCTTTGTCACAGGGCACCCATGACTCTCGGCTCCTAAATTCACCCTTTCCCAGCCACAAGCCCTGTCTCCCCCAGCTCTCACCACCTTTTCTGCCTTCCAGAAGACTCTCTTACTCCACACCACGACACACCTTTTTCTGTGTGTCTGTCTGCCTCATGCAACCTTTTGGTTAGCTAATTCACAGACCCCAGCACTACAAATGAAGGAGGCACCTTGCACATGCTGCTGAGCCTCCTTACTACTGCCTGTATACCCACAGCACAGTCCTGTAACCAAGAGGTACAACAGACCCATGCCTAGAAAGCTGTAGTTATGAACCTCCATGATGATGTGATGTCATCACAGTGATGTCATGTAAGGCAACCAGAAGAGAACAAATGAAACGCCCCTTGTACCAGGAAGGTACATTTCTTCCACTTTGATGGCTAAGGCATAGTGCAAGCATCTGTGGCTGGAGGATTAGGTGTATGCGCTGACATAATAGGAGCAGACTCCTGCCCATTCCACCTCCCTGAGTAGTATCCCAGATGCAGTGACATCTGAAGTATGTAAGTAGCCTAATATAGCATGATACTCGGTTATTTACTATACACACTAGAACTACAAAACATGCAACTACATTTCCAACCAGCCTGCCTTCTCCCACTGTTCACAGTCATTTCAGAAGTGTCTTGCTTACAGAAAAACAGATGAGGAACATAGCTCTGTTCCCTTACTTAGAGCACAAACTTGTCTGAACAGTGACAGTTGATTACTTCAGTGTCTGTGTGGCATCTAGCACAGAGAAACTCTTAATTCCTGACTAGAGACTCCAACTGTCTTTTATTTAAACAACATAAAGACCATTATAGAAAGGCTTTATGTCTCCCAGTGTAAAACTCCATTGATAGTGCAATTACATATGATAGTACTATAAAATAAACATTTGGAGAAAAACTCTACCAGACAAGCCATACAGCTTCTTTCACCTCAGAGGCATGTTCTGAACCTTCCCCAAGCACCTTACCAACAAGATGACCCAATTGGTGAGGCAGGAAAGCCACAAACCTCACACCAGAGAATTTCAAACTCACACAGGCCCTTTCAAGAGCATCCTGCTACCACCTTTTCGAACAACATGAAGAGGCAGCTGGCAGCCCTGTGCTGAGTACAAGCAAGATAGCATGTCATGGAGAGGTGATTTCCTCAACACATTGCCTCACTGCAAACAGCAACAATAAGGACTCCCACAAAACCAGGAGATGTTTTTTGTCTCCTTTTTTCCCCCGATCAAGTAACCAAAGACTGACAGAAGTTAAACAACTTGCTTAAACCTACATTGTGATACTTTTGAGACACTGAGAAATGAGAAATCTATTGAGCCTGTATTGTTAAATGAGAAATGATTTAGTATCTTCTGCTTTCAATTCTGCTAAACAGCAGCATTGCTGGTATGCTATAAGGGACCCCACATGTATAATTTCTCATTAACCCAGCTCGCCACCACTCAGAGGACACTGACACCAACACCCACTTCCCTGCCTGTATTTCTACCTTCAGATGTCCCTCTCTTATTATCCATTCTGCTAATCAAGTTGGCATGGCAGAAGCAAGTTTTGGGTTGACCTGTCTGCATAAAAACAACAGTCCATTGCACTTGCGTTATTATAATGGTGATGCAAGGCTAAAGACCGAGAAAGAATCTCTACTATAAGGACTGAGCTGGAAGACGGGAAATAAATTAGTTTAGATGTTTACTCAAGCAATAATGTATCTTGATCACTTTCTGTAGACGTTAAGGGCTGCTTTGTAATAGTCTTATTTGTTGAAAAGCAAACAAACAACCCAACAAATAGCTCAGGAGATGCTCGCTATTTTAGGGATAAAAGCTAGCTTGTTAAGTGATATTTTTAGATGTCATTTAAAACTTGTCTTCTTCTGGGGTCTTCTCTTGATCACTTGTGAGAATCATGTTTTCTGTGAGTTATGTCTTGCTTTAGCACAAGCTTTCAAGTAAGACTCCTTCTATTGTATCTGAACGTCTAGCACCACAAGGAAGAGTTCCTGTGAAGAACTGTCAGCTATGATAATGGTCTCCAGATAGGACAGGCTGCTGCTTCACCCCTATTCTCTGTCTTTAGCAAGGCAAAATACAATTTGGTGTCAGGAAGGGGGAAGAGAGGAAGTATAAGTTTGCTAAAGCCACATGCCCCCTTGCAAACACCTACAAAAGGGCTGTCAGCTGTGATGGGTAGTGTGCTAGCAGCTGTGGCAGGCAAGACCAGGTGTTCTTGCAAGTGGCAGGCTCCCGCACATTTGTTGTTTCTTATTTCTACTCGCTGAGCTAAGTCCCTGTAGAGAAAGCACTGGTGGGTCTGCACAAAAGATCTCCTATTGTCTTCTCTGTGAGGCTGACCATATCCTCTCTCCCTTCTAGGCTTTCTCTTCCTGCCTTACACCACATCTCTCTTCATGGTCAGACATGTGCCTAGGTTAAGTGGAAAAACAACTTGCCTTTCTACAGTGCTCTCAGATGCTGAAGGTACTAAGCAGGGAAATCAGCTATGCCAGGAGATTTCTTCTGCTTGAGACTTGAGTGTCCCGTCTCTCAGCATATACAATAGTACATTTCTACGTTTAGCCCCTCAAGGAAAGCCACATTTTTCCTTTAACGTTTCCTTACCTGCACCCAGGCTGTTATAGCAGAAGGTGTTTTCTGTGGGGATGTTCCAGGTTTTGGAGGATTTTTAAAATTCTTTCGCACATTTGCTATCTCTTTTCCTCTGTTTTAAGAAATGTCACCAACCCTGCAGTGCTGTCAGCAACATTATTTAGTTTGAATCCTCCTGAGTCTCAACACCTCCAGGCAAAGGTGGCATAAAGTTATCTTCTTTCCATCACAGGCCAAAAGGGCTTGGCTTGCCTTTACTCTGACACCTCATTGTCTGAATCTGTAGTTCAGATTATTTCCTGACTCATGCTGAAGTTATATTGGGTGTGAATTATAGCAGAAAGTACTCAGAAGACTTTAGGCTGGAACCAGTAATATTCTCTCCAAGCTTTGCAATTACTTACACAGCTTAACTTTTATGGATAGTGTAGCCTTGTTGTAGCTGGCCAGTATGACTGGGACGTCTGGGGAGACCTCTTCTGTGTAACTGGGCTACCTATAGCAGAACTGGTGTCTTTTCTGTAGACTAGCAGAGGGGGTTTGTTATCTTTAGCATAAGTTTTGGCGAAGAAGCCTGGCTCCCTTATGCTGCCCTGCTATATTTAGACCCTCTTCTGGTGTGCCCACCCAGTGCTGTTCCCCTTGTTTGTTTCCTACCAAACAATGAGACCTGAAAGAATTGCTTGGAAAGGGGCCAATGCTCTTGCAAATGAAACTGTCAGGCAGCCAAGCTTTGCAACAGCCCTTTGTAACATACTGTACTGGGAAATAGGAAGCAATTGCCCCTCTTGCTTCAACCTCCAGCATGGGCTTTTTCCCCATGCTAAGAGCTCTACAGTGTGGCCCTCCCCCCGTCTTTGAGGACGTGTCAGAAGACATGGGGGGAATACCAAGGGGCAACAAATCAGGGTGGCAAGGAGCAATGTATGACCTGTTCTCTGTTCTCCCTCACCTCTAATCCTGTATTCCTGCCAGAGCATGTTTTAGCAGCAGGTTGTTCCTGGAAAGCTTTTGCTATCTTCCCTGATTGTAGTAGAAGCCACTCATGTACATATAGGGTTACAGGTGCAGTCAGATGCCCTTCTCACTCACCCCCTGTTTCTTCTTTGTGCTCTTGTGGTGCTTGGCTACCCTTTTCTACAACCTCAGCACAGTAGAAGGAGAAAAAAAGCAGACCCAGCCCTACTGGTGAGCAGAACAGGAACCACGTTAAGATTAGTTTTGCTTGTTTTAAACAAATGGAGCCAAAGGAAAAAACAAAGGAGAAAAAAAAAAAAAAAAGCCAGACAAGCAGAAGAGAGTGAAGAGATTTTTTTTCAAGACAGAGGGGTCTGCCTGATCCACATCAGACTAAATGATGAGAGCCTGGAAATTGCACATTTGCATCCAAAATGATTTTTGTTCCATTACCATAGGTTCCAACTTTGTTGCTTCTTTCGTCCTCCTGAGCCAAACTCTCTCTCGCCAGAAAAGGTTGTGTGTATCCCTGAGGGAGATTCCAGGAACATCCTTCAGCTGGGTCTGTTTGGGGTTTTCCTTTAGGCCCATAAGCATTAGAGAAGTCAGAACTTACAAATAAATGAAGGATGCCAGCATTTCCAGCATGGGAAGAAAGGTGCTGAGTACCAGAACAATAGGAGACTTTAGGGCAAGAGAAAGATCAGCTGAAAAGGTATTTACCCAAAACATGCAGGCATCTGCTGATCCTCCCTGAAAAAAGGATTGTAAATCTTCTGTCAGGAATAGGGGAGTACAAGTGCCCCCAGTGCCAAAATGTCATACTCTCACTCCTCTGACCACCATGTACACACTGTTCTCTGGGAAATTTAAGAGATGCTGGAATGAATCCAATGGTTTGAGTTACAGTTACGTAGCATCTTTTTTTGTAATGATACCGAGTATTTCTGACTCGAAAATGGAACTAACTTTTCAGAACAGCTTAGGAGAACAGATGCTGGCAGCAAAAATGCAGCTGGGGGAGAAATAAGTAAATAATATTGTGACACCATGGGCACACAGCACCAATTGGCAGGCATTGTGGGTCAGCAGTCTTAGGCAGAAATTGTGTAGCTGAGTGGAGAGTACAGGGAGCAGCAGGTCAAGCGTTACAGCAGGCAAACCAGGTAAAACAGAGAATGGCATGCAGTAAGGAAAGGCTGCATTTCAGACTGACCCCAAGCAGACAGTGTCTGTAGGATACAGTAAGCATGGACCTGCACTTTTGCACGTCAACATATCACAGAAGACAACCTGAGTAACTCAAATGATATAAAAAAGCCCAAAAGAGTCAACTGGGGATGGCCCTTGTCATAGGAAATAAGGTAGTTTCATATGCAACAGGTTGCCTGGGTTGTAATATTATTGTCACACGTGGCAACTGTCCCAGCTCCTGGAGTCAGAGGATTTCTTGTAAGAATCCCAGCTTTCAGTATAAACTAGTGCCAAAAAAAGCTACATCCTTCATTAGTGTACAGGGAAATTTTAAAGATGCAGACCCTAAAAGCTCAGAAAATTTTGGATGGTGGCCTAAAAAACAAATGCTTGTCTCTATAGCAGCTCCTGAGTTGGTGCACACAAGCTGGATGAGAAATCTGGGATCCTGTTGGTTCATGTTGCAGTAATGAAGGGGGTTGTTTCATACTTGCTGTTTATTGCAGAACACAGATCCACTGTGCTCAGTGACTAAAGAACATTTGTGGAGACTTAATAGTCAACAGGAAATTATATTCTCATTTGGCCAAATAACTTTATCACGATGCCATTATGAAAAGACTGTTCATCTATTTTAGTGGTTGCTTAGGAGATGCAAGAGGGATTTGCCTGCATCCAATTCCATCTTCTGACTATCCCCAAGATAGGGCTACAGCCCCTCACCTATAAGAAAGCCACTGGGTAACTGCTTGAATGTCCAAGTAGATTTTACACTCAGACTCCTTTTGTGACCTGTTGTGGCTGCAAGGCCAGGTGGAGGAAGTCCTGAAATACAGCTGAATGGGAAACAGAAAAGCTTACCAGCAGGGAGAATCAGGGGAAGAAGGTGGATTAATGACACTCTGAAGCTCAGGGATGGCAAGGAAATGGCTGCTGAGGTGGTGCTAATTCTCTGAGGAATCAGTGGCAAAAACCTGCATTTGGTGGTTGCATGGTGGCCCCTGTTCTGGGAGGACCCTCTTGCAGAAATTTTTGGTTAGTTGTGAAATGGATTAGAAGGACTGCCAGGGGAGGAATCATAGTTGTTTGGTTTATATATTTAAAACCTCATTGGGTTTTTAGCCTTTGAAAGAAATAGCTCTTTTTAGGAAGTGAAGCTGTACAAAAAATGAATGTTAAATTTTGACACAGTGTATTAAAAGCCTATTCTCACAGCAGCAAAGTGATACAAGTCACCAGTAGAAAGTTGAAGAGGAATTTGCTGAAGTCAAAAGGCTCCTTTCCCTACAGTTTGCAGTAGAATATTCTGGAAGTTCTAGATTTTCTGAAATTTTTGGTTTTTTTGATTCAATAACTAATGTTCTGATCAGCACTAAGAAATTCACAGCAAGTTGCAAAATCAAGGAAGACTAGATTTTCTTTTTTGGTCTCAGTATAAATGAGATTTGAAAGGCTGAGATCTATTAGCTCTAAAACTTTGTAAGACGTATTGACCAAAAAAGAAACAATTCAATTCACTACCCACAGATAATACATCCTTTCCTTGCTGAATCAGTTTTGATGAACTTGTATATCCTGCACAGCTACTGTGTAGCTTCATTATCTAACAAAAAGTAGAATTAAAATGCTGACTTTCTGCATCTTAATTGAATTCCAATTCTCATACAAAAATAGCTTGACACAAATCAAAGTAAAAAAATAATTATCATGTAAATAAGCAAAGCCATTCACTATTTTCTAACATAACTAAATGCAAATTATGGATCTGAATAAATGTGAGCCATTAGATTGGTCTATTTACATGCGCAGAGAGCTCAGGCTAACAAAAAGTTACCAAATTTAGTGGAAGGACTATATTTAGTTTCAAATCAGGATGCTTTAATTACTAGCTAACAGGAAGCAACCTTTTTAGTTTAGTTTTGTTTTCTGGTAATTTTTATGAGGTTTTGGAAATAACTACAAATGTGAAACATAATTAAAATAGATTGCTCCAATCATTCTTTTTTGCGATCTGATATTTTTAAATCACACGTCTTGAACAGACACTAGACACTATCACACACCAGTCTTGTGAAAACTTTACAAATGCTTTTCTGAGATATTCCAGTTCATGCCAACTCACAGTTGTCTCCCTTTTAAACTATCTGGGCTATCCACAAATGAGTTTGATCTTGGTCAGCTCTTTTCAAGTTGACTTTTGCAAAAAGTAACACAATTCCTCATAAGTTTGCTGGTTTCACTGGCTCTTGATGGCCAGGGCAGAAGTGGATAGTGTGAAGATGCCCAACACTTAGTATGTGCTTCGTAGCCTCCAAAGAAAAGGGAAAAAAAACCCATCAAAACACCACCTTTTCTGTTCACTATAGTCTAACGCTACCTACTGCTTCTTGCAGACATATGAAACCACATTGCCTCAATACTTGAGGGTTATAACATTTTTTTTAAACTTGCTGCCTAAGCTTTGAAGTGCCACTGCATCTGAGCACAGCTCTTGTGTCAGGGGTAGTTAGGCGCCGCAGTTCCAGAAGACCTTGGAGTTGCTGTCATCCCTATCAGTCCTCTTACTCTGCCCTTTCCTGGCACAATGCTTCCCGTACTTCAGCTTTTCATGCCGTCCTTGGGTTCCCAGAGCCCATTTGTAGGCTGCAGAACAATAGCAATTGCTGAAAATATGAAATGGGAGAAAAGAAAACATCTTGGTAAAACACTCACACACTGGGAGTAGGATATAAAAATAAGAAGTGACAGCTCAGCTCTGGGGCCCCAAGATCTATGGGTTGTGGATAAAAAATGCTTCTATTTTTCCTCTAGAGTCTTACCTCTTGTTCTGCTTCAGAAAAATGCCAGTAAGAAGACAGATCCTCTTTGTCATCGCTCATAGAAGTACATTCCTCCTGTGCCAATACCATCATACCTTCTATTACCGTAACATATTCTGGATCCTTCTCCCTCCTTTTATTTGGCTCCTAGATCTTAGTGAATAATTTTGAAATGAATTGTTTATTCAGCAAATCTCACTTCTTTTTCTATTTCTGGAGTACTCCAGAGCAGATTGCAATTTCCTCAGGTTCTTTATTATCTTATGTTATCTGGCAAGTTTTCTGCAGTTTATTCCTCTCATCCATGGATTGACTGTGAACTTTGAGGGAGATATTTGGCTAGTCATGGTGTCAGGCATATGGACCAGTTGTGATGAGTAAGACTTCATGTATTGAGAAAAATCAAAAGTACAACAAAATGCCAATGTTTGACTGCAAAAAAAAATCATAATTATTACTTTGCTTTTAACTTGTACATCTATATCTTTCGCTTAAGGAAAGTGAACATGAAAGAGGGATGCTGAAGGGCGAATCATTTAAATAGAGGACTGCACATCATTGAAGAGGAATAATTTTTTGATTATATTCAGAACAGGATATAGTTTCAGATATAAAATTCAGAGAGAGAAATCACGTCTAAACATATATTGTCAAGCTGCCAATGGCCACTTCATTTCATTGCTATCCTGGGGCACCCTGGTGTTTTCCACGTCCCCATCCCAGCCCCTGACAATTTGTTGCTCGGTTGCAGGAGGAGACTCTGAAAGCAAATGGAGTAGGTAGTCACGCAGGAAAAAACAAAATAATCCTTCCTCTAAACACCATGCCAGTGTGGGTTACCACAGTAAGGAAATCCCATGAAATGGTGTCCCAGTGTTGGTATAGTATGAAGGAGGGCCCTCGAAGGGAAGTGCTTGTCTTGGCCGACCTCCTGAGTTGTGTGCTGGCCCCACCTTGCTCTAATGAGAGGGTCGGTGGAAAGCACAGGTTTGCTGCAGACTACTGTCATCCCTGATCTTCTTTTACCTTTCCAGAGATGGAAGAAGAGTCGGGTAGTGGAGAGGAATAGCAACAGTTTCTTTGAACAGGCACCGTCTGAGGGCCAAAGTACTTTGGGGAAAAAGAAAAAACAAGGGAACTCCACCCTTCTACCACAGAAACGTCTCAACCACATCCCAAACCCCAGCTAGCGGCAGAGTCCTTCCTCTCATTGAGAAGCAGTCCAGAAAGGGAGCCAGGAGAAGTGGGATGTACATGGACCCAGAGATATTTTTAAACATGCTGAAGGTCTGGTTGCATAGTTTTGGCCTGGTTTTGCTGGCACAAAGCCCTTCCCTGGTTTTGATAGATCACACTTGCGGAGGCAGCCCTCCTCGTGTGTCAAGATGAAATTTTCTGGCTGACAAGATAGCTCTTGGGACAAGTAACCAGATCCAGCAGCTTTTCTAACCATGTTTTTCTGAAGCCTGTTTGGTTAAGGAGACACTTCTCCCAGACCTGCTGCTCTGTGTACAAAGGCAGGTCTGCCAAAGAGGACCTCCTGTGGGCCTTCAGATAATGTCACGGAGGCCAAGCCAGCCTTTCCTTCCTGCACAACTCTTGTGTTGTCAGCTACAGCCAGAGCCTCCATTCTCTGTGCAGGAAGCACACTGCCACTGTGCCATGTTTGCCAGACCCTCTGTCCATGCAGACGTGTGCCTCGGGGTCTCTTACCAGCTTGCTATTCATTGAAGAGGACCACAGGAAGAAGAATTGAGGAGGAACAAATAAGGGACATGAGCTGTTGTTCGCACACTGAGTCTATGTGGAGGATAGACAGGGAATGGATTGTGGCTGTATGCAGGGAGAGAGCTTGGGTGCCTTACACCTTTCAGGGGTGTAAGGTACCATTGCTAAACAAGAAGGTCAAAGTGAGGCGATGAAATCCTCCTGATTAGACTTGGAGGGAGCACACGCCTGTGCTGGTTCTGCACCCGGTGTACTTGGTCACCCTTGATCCACTGTCAGATGATGATGAGGAACTACAGGCAGAAGAGGCCCAGACACTTCCCCACACAAGAGAGGCTGATCTCAGCCTGTGTCACGCTGTGGTATGTTGTGGTGATGTGGGACATCCTGTGACACAACTTGTGACATAGCCAAGAAAGATTAAAAGTGCTGGAGAAGAAAAGCCTTGTCGTGTTTATTTTTGGCAGGAACAGGAAGGATGCTGGTGAGGCTAAAAAGAGCCCAGGCAGTGTCCCTTCAGAAGCCTACACCTAACAAGCTATGTATTTTCCTACATATGGTAAAGGCAAGAGCTCATCCTTTGCATAGTAGCTTTCATGGAAAAGGCATTTAGTTCAATGGGAATTTCTTCAGCTCCTGCTGAGAAGCAACCCTATCTGGGTGGTAACAGAGCTATCATTTAACCACGAGGGTGATGAAAAGAAGCACACATCTGGGAAATCAAACACTTGGAAGGTAGGGAGTTGAAACCTGGCCAGAGTAACAGTGCCATAGACCTTTCCTGAGGAAGGAAACACAGAACTTCTAATAAACACCCTCTATTAGGGGCTTCAGTGTTCAGCTCTCCTGAAAAAGAGCACTTCCACTGCTTCCAACCTAAGCCACTAGAATGAACCAGCTGCTCTTATGGGTTTTGCTGCATACAGGGGGATCCTCAATCCAAATGCTGAGCACAACTTTTGTGCTTCACATACAAGTGCTGCTAGAGTTGCAGTCCTAAGCTAAAGGTTCCTCAGCTTTTTTCCTTAATGATTTCGGTTTTAAAACAGCTCAAACTGGCCAAGCGGGAGCAAAGAATACAGTCTCTGTTGCCTATAACTTTTTCTCTACGGACCTATTTAATTGCTTCTTTCATTAATAGTGTGAGCAGGTTGATTTGATTTTTGAACAAAATCAGTTAGCAGCTGATAGTAACACCTGAGCCTGCCTCTCTGGGCAAAGTACCCCTTTAAAAATCCCCGTGTCTGCAGTAGCTAAAGCCCTTTCAAGAAGTCAATCATATTCCTCTGCGGAAAAAATAAAACCCACCCTAACACTGCTGCTGAGATAGCTGCAGAAGGAACAGCGTGTAGGGGCCTCCACACTTGACACTGGAGGCATTGTGGGATCCGGGACACAGTTTGACATCTAGTGGTAACGTGTGGTATAATCCCAGAGCTCACACCAGAAAGTCTAAGGGTCACAGTCCCGGGTCAGGGAAGCTGAGGGAGGATCCTTCCATCAGCTAAAGTACACACTTACATGCTACATGTGCAGCCACTCACCTTGGTATTATCCACCTTCTTATCCTGCAGTGACATTTGATTAAGGGAGAAAAGCAGCTAAGGGATAGGCCCAAGTCATATTTCATCCAGGAAAGTAACATCTTTTAAAATTTGTGCTGTGATCTCTTTGCTTATAATCTCTTAGATCATTATGCATGCTTTTACCATGCTAATGAAGCAATGGCGGGAGGGTCTTAACCCAAGTAAAGACAAAGATGTTGTCCAAATAGTTAATTCTGAAGTCTGCTAGGAGGCAGAGTTTGAAGAAATTTGGCATATTTCAGATTCAGGTTTGACTGGTGCCATCTATGATTGCAACCAGGAGAGTCTTGCAGAGCTGATCTGCTGCTAGGAATTGAATAATTAATGCAGACATCTTTATTACAAGAAAATGTAGCGAAGACTCAACTGATTCAGGTATGGGAGCAGTAGCCCAACTTAACACTTCGGGAGGCTTATAATGAGATTGAAATGTTCCTTATTTTTCTACTTCTCCACATTTCCTACAATCAGAATGGGAAAGTATCATTATCCCTTCGGAAACATGATTTTAGCTCAACCTACACTCATAAGGATATTTCATGCTTTCAAAAAGTTTGTCTGCTTTCTACCTCTAAGAAACTTGGCTTGGACTGCAAGGGCAAGCAGTTCCTCCAAACCTGCAAAATCTGCTTCTTGCCCCTAAAATCAACCTGTGCAGATAGTGGTCAGACAGTTGTTCTACCTCCCTGGAAACATTAGATTAAGTATGTATATAGAGATTAGCTACATTTTAACAGGGATAAAATTGGCCCACTGTGTACAGTTACCAAAAGGAAAAGAATAAATTTTAATTCTGTTATATTAAGAGTTTTGAAACATGTAAGGCAATTGGGTTGTTTTTTTTTTATTATTTATTTTTAGAAAGAGAACATAAAAATAATGCACAAATCAGAATACCAATCATAGGTTAAAGCTGATGAAATCACATACTCTGTCCTCTGGTGCAGCAGCATAGAGACTCTTCCCATTCCCTCTCCGGGAAGTAAACCCTTTTTCTGTGTGCATTAAGGCAGGGGGTTGTGTCCAGACTCTGTAGTATCATTATGTCAACCCTGTGCTTTACAGTGCATATCACATTTGAAGTCCAGTCTCTGGCTCAGTAAAATGATGTTTTCTCCCTGAGGAGCAATTTCTCAGTCTCTAAAGTGCGTTGAAGTGTGCAGTTTTAACTCCCTGCAGGATGTAGCTCAGCTGGTCACTTGAAAATTGCCTTTTCCCGGCAGAAACAAAACCAAGCTTTGTGACTACATATATTCATCTTAAAATGCCAAAAGCTTTGTCCTGCTTTATTGCCTACCTGCTTTGAAGTATTCCACTGTTTAGTAAGTCAGGCAAAGGGCCTGGCTGGCTGAAGAGGCTGGATGGGTTGTTTTCCCCCAGCAGGTGGATGGGAACCCAGCTGCTCTTCTAAGTCTCCAAGTTGCAGAAGTCTCCAGGTGCAAGAGGTGGAAAGGCATAGGAAGCATCAGTGAGCACTTGTTTATGGTAAGGCAAGTATCCTTTTTGCCCTGTTCTTGCTCTGTCCCATGGCCCACTCACACACCATAAACAGCCACAAGTTCTGAGTGTATCTCAGCCAGGACTTCAGACTGTTCACAGCCCTGTTAGACACTTCACAGCTGCTGGCTTCCTCAGACAGTCAAATGAGCTGGTGCAGTTTCCCTAATGATACCCTTAATTCTGAGGAGAGATACAGAGCCTCCCCTCACAGCTTGGAGTAGAGAAAACCTGCACAAGCAATTCCCTGAAAGCCTTGCATTTCACTGTCTTGTCATCAAGCTTGTATCCTTTTTTTTTTTTTTAAATCCAGTTGCAGTCAAGATCTCCTCAGGGCAGGTACTATGTCTGTCTGTCTGCCAGGACAGTGCCACAAATACCTGTGGCACAAGAGAAACAACGTAGGACTACTACAGAAGGAGAAAATCCAACAGTAACAGGAAATCCAGAGCAAAAGAATCAGCATCCTGTCTAGCAGCTCTAGCATTTTCTAGCTGGCGCAGCTCTTGAAAGACAATTTTGTAGTAGATGTGCTTATGCATGTGTAATGTGATACAGATTTAAAGGTAAAATATCAAACAAGAACAGCAGAAGGTTATTCATAATGAAGATGTTACTATCCAGATGAAAGTGTATAGGGTTCTTTTGGGGGTTGGGGGTTAAAAAAAAAAAAAAAGCCAAACCAAACCAACAATCAGCCTGTGTTGCTGCATGTCCATCTCTGAGCCCGGGGACAGCCAGTAAAATCCCCACGGAGGACTGCTGTATAGGAACACAAATGCAGAATAACTCTAAAATGCTTGAGCATTATTTAGGAAGTGTATAAATCTATGGGAACTCATTATGAGTACCCTTAACATGTTTCCATGGATATGTTTTTTTTTAAAATAACACTTTAATATTTTGGAGAGTGGCAACTCAGATGAACCCAAAAAACGCCTGTGTAGGAGAAAGTTGTAAAGGTTAGCGCTTTACAAGATAATGACCGTGTCTTCTGTCTTCCAGCATGTAACAACAAAATGTTCTTGTCTTGTTAGTATTATCTTCATAATGATAATCAGTGCTGTTCTTGCTTTGCAGAATATGTTTTCCCTTAAACACCCATTTCATTGTGCTGTGACAGTAGTACCTTGCATTAAAACAAAATGACAAGGAAAGATTTTAGTGAAATGTATAAAATACTGGTGGGTCTGGATGTTGCTGTCCCCAAAGTAAGAACTGTCCTGGCCTTGGCCTTCAAAACAGGTAAGAAATAGGAATTCTTATTTCCATGCTTATAGAAGTTCTCACTTCCCCTTTCTCCTCCCATCTTACCACCTTTATCAGCCACATCCTACAGTCCTCTCCAGCTGGGAAGGTGAAATCCTGAATAATCAGGTGAGTGCTGCCTTTTGCTGTCCAGACTGGGGATCCTGGTCCTGGTGTTTGACAATGCAAGTTTCTCAGCCTCAAGGGCATGTTGTCTTGCCTGCACTATATCAGCTCTCTATGCTCTTGTTCCTCAGCTGACCTCTTACATACCAAAAAGCACAATAAAATGAACACATTTTATTTGCTGTGGAGAAACGGATGAAAGAAGTGATGTATCACAGTATATCAGCAGCTCTGATGCCTTTTGCAGGCACAACAGAGCAGGGGGGTTGCAATCCATTTCTGGATATTGTTCCTATTTATCAGTAATGCCCCTTTAGCTTATAGCTGTGCTGGTTTCCTTTTATTGCCGCAGCGCTGAGAAGTCTGCACACACAGGGCAAAGCACAGAGCTGGGATGGCAGGTTACATGGTAGCTGGTGAACACTGCCCATTGTGCTTCCAACAACCCCTGTCTTGTGATGCCAGCAAGAACCCCAGAAGCATCACCACAATTTAAACATGAACCAGACAGACACATTAAACCCACCCGTGTGCTTCTGGGCAACAGTTTCCTTCATAACTCAGACCTTGGACACTTACTCTCTGCAGCAGTGCAGCTCACAGGCAGAGCCCATGCTGGGGTACTGGAGGAGCAGAGTTTTCTGTGTCCTGGGGCAGGTGCTCTTCTTATGTGACACCTTTGCAGAGGAAGTGCCATTACTGTGCTGGCTGGGACCTGTGCCTGCTATGTGCCTGACGGTCCTTCCCCTGAGGTCCCATTTCGCCTCATCTTTAAAGAACTAAACTGCAGCAGCAGCCTCAGGGCTGGAGCTTGAAATGTTTTTCCCTACAGATTTTCAGAGGAGCTGTCAGGGGAGGATTCTTCTCCCCCAGCTGTGTGATGCCTACGTCAGAGCTTTAGTCTACAATATCTCTTTTTCTGATCAACTGAAAGGAACAGGCACTTGAAGGGCATGGTTCATTTCTTTTTGCTGACTATAAAGGGAGTCCATGATGATGAGCCTAGCTGCATACGTCTGCATTCAATCAAGCTGAGGGAGATTAATTCCATCCCAGTGCCCAAAATTTTGGAGACTCTAAACGTTTAACCCCATTGCTTAACATTCAGAAATTATTCCACATTTTTTATGTTGGAAGCATTTCTCTTTTTTTCCTGGCAAGCTCAGTCTCTCCCTTCTTGCATGCTTTAAAAAAAACCCCAACATCATCTTGGCATCATGTCAGACTAAAACGGTGGATGCTAGTTAATTGCCTAACAAAATTGATTGATTAATTTTTTATCTTTTTATAAAACTCTTTTAACACTCTGAAGTGCTATTGAAATGCCATGTTGTTGTCAATAATTAAAGAACTAACATCTGGTGGGTTCAAAGATGGATCACTGTCCCACAAATTAAGGTACACTGTGTTAACTTGAACACTATTTTTAGGTGAGTGCAGCTCATTACAAGCCTTCACAGAAGAGTCTTGCTGAAAGAACAGTCCTTGCCTCTGACAGCTTTTATTGTTGTTCTTGCTGTGGCTAGAATAAAATAGTAGCCCAACACTTTGTTATCATCAGGATTATTACAGATATTCTTTCTTCTCGCTCCATTCTGCTCAGTTTCTGGAGCCACCCCAGCAATTGGGATACCTGGTCTCCTGCCAATGCTCCACCAAACATCTGTCCTGTGTGCCTCTCCAGTACCCTCCCTAAAAGGTAACTTGTGTGAGTGTGTGTGTGATGGTAATGAGAGGCATGTGGCTTCGTTTGATAAGTCCAGAGAAATGTGTTGTGCATTTGGGTTCCAACCGATCCCTCCTTTTCAAGGCTGCAGGAAGTAAATCAGTCATGTTTTAAATGATCCCACGCTCCAGCTGCTGCAGATTTGGAAATTGTTAATGAATGCTGCTCATAGTGTTATCTGCTTGCGGCCATATGGCTCTGTAGGGAGAAACTTCAATCCTGAAGTATTTTGTGAACCTTTCTGCTGTACTTGCAGTGCCGCCAGAAGGCAACCATCGCTGGGCTGGAAGATGACAAACAAATTGTGTTCAGTAGCCAGTGAGTTGCAGCTGGGCATGAGGGAGAATTTTATTTTTATTTTCTTCACACAGGCTACTGGGGCAAATTTTATTTTCTGTGCCAGTGTAGAGCAGACTTTAAAGGTCTTGACTCCTAATGATGAGTGGACAGCATTTTGCTTGGCATACTAATACATGAAATTAATCCTTTCTGACCACATATTCTGACTTGGAAACTCTCTGATTCCCTTCTTGAGGCTCAGCAACCTTTGGAACAAATGTCCTTTCCTTCCCCTCATATTCCAGTGCCAAAATCCTATCCCCTGTGAGTGGCTAGTGTGAGAGGCTTTTATCATATTGATTGTAGACTAATAAAAAAAATATGGGTTAAAAGGGACCTTAAACAGTCATTTGATCCACCTCCTGCCCAAAGGAGAATTACTTATATCTGGGCCACTCCTGGCAGACATTTATGTAAGTTTACCATGATGGAAACTCACCCATCTTCAGTGTGTCTGTGGCCTTACCCATAACACTTGAACGTCCAGCTTGAATTCCTCTTGCTGCAGTTCATTATGTGTCCTTTCCCCAGCATAGATATGAAAAAAGGATTATTCCCATACTTTTTGCAGTGGCCTTTTATATTTTGAAGACTGTGCATCACATCCTCCTCCTCCGCCAATGTTATCTTCTCTAGATTAAGCTATCCCAGTACTTCCTGTCATTTCTCATAGATCTTGTTTTCTTGGCCATTGACCTTTGTTGGCACTGTCCTCCTAAACTCTGCCCAGTTGATCCACAAATGTTTTGAAGTGTGATGCCAGTTGTCGAGCTGAGTTCATACCAATACTAGTGCGGAAGGATTACTTTCCAAGCTTTAACAGGAGTCTAGCCATACTTCTTAGTATGGTCTTACACGTTTTCACGGCAGTGTGACATTGATGATTCACATTCTCATTTTGATCCGGTGGAAATCCTTCCCACCCACCCTTTCTCAAGTCCTTCTATACATGTCTGTTACATAGATGGCAACAAACAGTTGCTTTTCAGTACGTAAGGGACTTGCTTCTCTGAATGTTACTGACTTTCCCCCTGGGAGAGATGAAAAATCTCCACTGGCTCCCAGATATACCTTAGAAGAGCAATCTCCAATATCCTTAAAATGATTACACCAATTTGCATAGCTGTTAAAAAATAGGCTTCTCCATGTGAGGTCCTTTCAACCCATATTTGTAGCTTTCACCCTGTTTTGGCTGTCACCAGCTGGGTCTTGGCCCTCCCTTGCAGCAGAACAGAGCTCCCTCCAGCAATGGGCAGGTCAGGAAGGGCTTGGCTTGAGCTGCAGCATCCCATGAGTGTGAAAGAGAGTTTTGTCGTCCGTCCTGCTGGAAGGGAAGACTCAGCATAGTTTAGAGGCAGAACACTTATGAGAGCCCTTTGTTAGAAAACCAGCAGCATAGTTAGTGTATTATCTACTCCTGTTGCTTCATCGTGCAATAGAGAGCTGCAACGGTCTCTTTAACATTTTACTGCAGCTTCAAGGAAAGGCCCCTCTGAGTCTCTTTCCAAGGGTTTCAGAGCAGGCCAACAAAAACAGTCAGGGATGATTAAACTACAGACCAGCTGAGGTGAGCTTGACACAACTGCTGATGTTTGGGTCAGCCAGTGCTTGTCTTCCATCCAGAGGATTTTCCTTTTGACAGAGGAAGGTCCTGCCTCCAGTCACACAGCTTGCTAGGCTGAAACATAGAAATAGTGTTCAGAGAGGAACTCCTCAGTGGTCTAGGGGAGGCAGATAACGTCCAGATGGGCTGCTCCACCATTTTCAAGGCTGTCAGTGTGTGCATGTGGCTGGAGGTGAATGCTCAAGGGAAGGTCCCTAGCAAACACTGGCTTGACAGCGGTGTGAGGACATGGCAATGCTCTGCAGAAAGCAATAGGGGGATTACTCCTTACCTCCACAGCACCATGACACCACCAAGAGCTTCCTACCTTCCCCTCCTGTTGCTCAGCCAAGTTCTTTGTCCTCCACACTCCCTGCTCATCTGAGAAGAAAACAGCCCTGCAGCAAGGCCGAAGACAATGAAGAATTGTCAGCCTCCATGGCTGGTGTCAGGGTCAGGTCATCTGGCAAGACAAGGAATCATCTGAATTCAGCTCTTTGGCAAGCTAAATGAGAAGTGCTGGGATCGGTAACACAGGCCTGTAGATATTCATCATGGGCTAGATGCACTGTTCCCAGAGGACAGTGCTTCACACAAGGGGCATCCCTATCTCAGCCGCTGTAGCTAAAGAGCTGGAGTTGGGAAGAAGACATGAACTGTGTGGAGAGACTTCCAGGAAAGTTAGTGCCCTACTATGTTTTGAAAAATGATTTTTTTTCTCAACAGAAAATCTCAACCTTTTTAAAAAAGAACCTAGTTGCTGATCTAATTCCAAATGCTCTCTGCTTGACTTGAAAGTGATTTCAGCGATGCTTTGATCTACACACAGAAGCCACTGGGAATAGCACCAAGTGCTGAAACAGGCCAAAGCCAAGAAAGGAAAGGATCCTTACGTTTTAAAAAAAAAAAAAAAGTAAATGCATCCTGGTTCCTAGGCCTCCGTCAGATCCACCCTGCACCCAGGCAAATTCACAGGCTCTTGGGAATGCTTCTGTTCAAAACCAGCTATGCCCTCTGGAAGGTCATGTGCTGTTGCGAATGTTTTCCTTCTCTTTCTAGATCCCTCTATCCAGCCTTCTAATTACAGCTGGCTAGATTATTTTTACAAATAAATTATCCAACTAATTCAACCCTTTATCCAGCTCATGAATCATTAGCAAACAGACTTTGCTTTTTGTTGCTCTTGGTAATTATTTCATGAATGGTTCATGCAAATAAACTTCAGCCTGTGGGAGGTGTCTGCAGCTTACTCCTCTCTCCTGTTCAGGCTGCCTAAGTGGCTCCCTTGCTGATGTGCTGTGCTTTACTGCTCTTGAACCGCATGTCAGAATGCTTTTAATTACAAGATTTCTCCTTCCTCATGCAGAAAATACCCCTGCCACAGCTGTGTCCCAAACATTACATGCCAGGCAGAACCCCATTCACACCAGTCCTCATGAATAAGAAACAAAAGAGAGTGGAGGAGGAGTGGAGATGAGCAGCTGTGCAGAATCTGAATAAATATTCACTGATTCCCTTTTCTGCAGCATCTGTTGTCTAAATCTCCTTCTTATGTGCAAATAACACACGATGTGTGTGCAGAGAGTGTCAGGAGACATTGGGATACCACATTTTTCTAGGAGCTGGCCAACAGAAGTTAACAAGTCCTAATAATGTTTTCAGACAGAAATAAAGATCCTTCTGGTGATAAACCCTGTTGCTGCCTCATCTTCACACCTTATGTTTTAGGCTCGCCAGCCCCATCTCCCTGGGACATGCAGTTTGACATATCCAAAGGTGCCAGATGAATAGCAGAAGCTCTCATGCTAGAGCAGCTCTGTTAATCATCTATCATAGTATCCTCTCCTGAAAAATGATCAGACCGACGTATTCTATGATGTAGTAAAATAGCTGACGATACATCTCATGTTTTCGTGTACACTTTGGAAAAAAAATATCTTCCTGACAGGGTTCCACTTGGACCTTGACACATTACAGCTGGCAGCCATGGTTGTTTTCACCTACTGGGTAGCCCTGAAAATTCCACTCTTTGCATGGGCCAACCTCTTGCTCTCCCTCTGCCCTTTGTTTCTTCCTAACATAGTTGGCTGCTCTCTGCTGAACCCAGAGCTGTTCTGCTGAGTGATGGGTATCCTTTGTGCTTGTGCATTGCTGCCTGTAGCCCAACACAAAAAGGAAACACTTTCTGGCCTTTACCAAAACAACAAAAAAACCACAAACAAACAAACAAACAAAAAAAACTGCAAACAAACAAACCAACCAAAACAAAACAAAACAAAACAAAACAAAACAAAAACAAACAAACAAAACAAAACAAAACAAAACAAACAAAAAAAAACCACAAAATATTTGGACTAATCAGTTCACATGTAGCCCTCAGGCAATTGTTCACAAAATGTTATGAGTCACCTCACTGTGATTCTCTGTTCACATTCAGTGTTTAATGTGTCCACCTTATTTACAGTCTTTTATCTGCCAGATAAAACTTGGACTTACCTGGACCCTCCAGCCATGCACCTTCTGTCCATTATCCCAGACCTGAAGTTAAACAAAGCCACTGGACTATGTTGCCCATGTACCTGTGCTTGGCTCTGTCCTGGTTTATTGAATTGTTTTCC
This sequence comes from Chloroceryle amazona, assembly GCA_027560015.1. Classification (NCBI taxonomy): domain Eukaryota; kingdom Metazoa; phylum Chordata; class Aves; order Coraciiformes; family Cerylidae; genus Chloroceryle; species Chloroceryle amazona. The sequence continues at coordinate 24,461 of JANHFX010011452.1, forward strand.
CAGAGATTAGATGGATCCACATTCTAGAAAGCCTTGTCTTGTTCCCTGGAGGGAATCTGGACTTGACTTACCACCTTGCCTTGCCTGGGGCTGTCAGTGGACACTGTATGAACACCCTGCCTGGTGCTGTGGGATTGTGTCTGTGCTGCAAACACCATTGTCCGCCCTCTTGTCCTCCCTTATATTATCCTTCTGGTTGCTTTATACCATGAACAGCGTACTCAAAGAGGCTGTTGTTTACTCTCAGTGTTGCACCAGTTCACAGAGCTGAAAAGATACAGAAACCTGCATATACATCAAAATGTGTGAAGCCTCTGACTTCAAAATAATATGACTACCTCAAACCTCTTACACTCAGAAGAAACCATTAGTGGCTACCATCTACTAATGGCTATCCCTTGTGGATGATCCTGTCCCGATGCTCTTGAGGAACTGTCCAGGTCACAAAACTGTCACCACAGATGTCCCTTTAATACCCAGTCTCATCAGAAGGGATGAAAAGTTGCTGTAGCCTGTCCTACATTGGGAGTCATCTCTCATATAGAAGATGGGGCATTTCAGTCTCAGAAGCTGTCAGGCTGACATCTTCCAGTAACAAACTTGACAAAGAGATGAAGGGCACTATTATAGACAATTAACCTGATTTCAGACATATATAGCCCCTATATGCATTGCAGCCATTCACAGGGAGAACCCTGCCATGGTATAGGGATTTCTATCACACAGTAGCCCTAAGCTGGAGGTGAGAGCTTGTGGTGCCAGGTTTGTCAGTCCATAAAAAGCAGCTGTCTGTTTTAAGAGGCTATTTGCCTCTTTTTGCTTCCAGAGAATTTAATTTATTACTGTGGTTGGAGTAAGCTGCTAATATGTTCATCAAAGGCTTGCTTTTCTTTTTTTTCTGGTCAAAAAATGAGTTTTCAAAGGAACGGATGCTCATGAGAAATATTTATTCCCTTTCAGATTTAAATTCTTCAGAATAAAAAAAGCACTAGATTCTTCTCCAATTTTTTGTTTGTTTAGGCTGAGGAAGGGGTATTAAAACAAACATTTTTCTATTAAAACTGAAATAGGATGAAATTGCTTGATATGACTGAAGAAAGATGGTCCACATGAAATGAAAAAGAAATTATGATTTAGTGTTCATTCCTAAATGAAACAATGTTGTGGGTGGGGGAAGCTTTGGAAAAAAACTTAAAGCTGTATGATTGTGGGGGGACATCATCTGTGGAAAACAGCCACCGTGTTTTGCTAGCCCTAATGAAAGATGAATGTGTTTGGGTAAAGCAATGGGAGTTTACAGTTAACTGTTCACCAATTTTAACCCAACCTCTGGCTGTGCATTTCACAAACATAGACTCCCTCTTGATATTCTTCTTCTAGACCTTTGGTTTCGTTGAAGTGTACATTGCAAGGAGTGAAACCTATAGCAAGAATGTGGTCAGCTAAGAAAGTACGCCAGGCTGTGAAGATGTTCTGGCATCAGAGCACTGACTTGGGACCCTGGCAACAGGACCTGTCACATAGCTCTTACTGTGTTGTAGGCTCTTAGATCATGCAAATCAGACTTGTTCAAAAGTAAAAAAATAAAAAAAAAAAAAGAAGAAAAAATATCATATGGTTATTTAATTCAGGTTGAAAGGGACCTCAGGAGCTCATCTGGTCCAATCCCTTCCTCAAATCAGGGTCAACTATGGAATCAGACTGAGTTGCTCTGGGCTTTGTCCTGTCTGATCTTGAAAATGTCCAAGGACAGAGACTGTACTTGACCCATCAAACTAATGGCTAATGACCTGAACTGTACCATCCATTTTATTCATCTGTTTATCTACTCATCTTCACACCACAGAAATATATCTGATCATAGCAGGAGAATGTGCCCCTAAAAGAGCTGTTCAGAGAGGAACTGTATTTAGCAGATAACTACCCTGCTGACTGGCTACCACTTCCCTGCTGCCTCACTGCAGGATTTGCATGCATTCGCTGTTGAATATTCAAATTCTTTGGTTATAAACCCGAGCAAGATCCAATAGCAGACTGAACAGCTCTCCATGTCGCTTTAAAATACATCATGTCTAGTAAACTCTCTATACTGTTTAAGATGCTGTTTAATCCACAGGTATTTGCATGGAGTCCTAACTTCCTTAGACATTATTTTTTTAGCCATGCCTGTTAATCACCTGTGCTGCCTGCTGATAGATAGGCTGACATCAAATATGTGCTGTGTAAAATTCAGAGGCACAACTGTTCTTAATTCCAAAGATACACTCAATTTTAAAGATTTGTATTTCATACTTGCAAGTCCATTATAATAGCTCACTGCTTGTTATAAGCACCCAGGGAAGATCTTATAGCAGCCCCGTCTCACACATGTAGTGTAGCAAATGAAAAGTTCTGCACATTCCTCATGTTCTTTTCTGTAGTCACAGCTATAGTGGAGGCTGGGGCTACTCTCCAGGACTGGATTTGTTCTCCACCAATACCGACAAATTTCATATTGAAAATAGCCAGAAAAAAAGTAAATTCACTGTGTCATTATTCACATAGCTGCCCATCTTATTAGAACTAACTACTGAACCAATTAGTGGACAATGCAGTATGGCTGTACACTGAGAAGCTGCAGTATTCAACACTGGAGAGGACAGATGGAACGGTGGATGCAAAGTCATCTTACTGCCTGTTTTGTTATGCACGCTGTGAAATTGGGATCCTGGTCAGTGAGGGTGATCCCCGTTGTCATGAAGACACTTGGTAATAATGACAACAGCTGCATTTTTCATTTATTTCTTATCAATCGGTTCTAGCAGAGAGCTTCAGCACATAGCCATATACTCTTTTATCTACACTGGCATATGCCAAGATAGATAGAGTCTAAGTGCCTGTATGTCTAGCAGCTTCATCCTTAAGTCCTTACAGGAGCAGAAAAACCTCCGAGTCAGCAGGAAGGCTGCCAGCATCAGTCCAAAGCTGCCTGTGAGGGTGTCTGCACTGCTGCTTTAGGGACACAAGGAGCCTGCTCCCCCTACTCTTAAAGTCCAACTGCACCTTTCAAGGATGGTGGAGAAGAGCACATCTAAAGGTGGTCAGGAGGAATTAGTGACTTGACTTCCTTAAAGTTATTTATTTCTATTCTCCACAGGATACAGGGGAGGGGTTTCTCTCTCCCTTAGAAGTATTTTTTTAGGGCATAACAAACTTCTAGTCTGCTAATATGTTTTGTTCCAAGGGCTGTTATATTCACAGGGGTGGGTGATTCTTACACAGACAAAAATTTCAAAACAAATTCCCTAAAGAAAAAGAGGTTACTAATATAATCTGAGTGCCTCTGTGCCTGATTTCAGGAATTCAGTTTTGGTATATGTATTTTAAACCATCATATTTATAAGAAATTGTGTTATGGATGATCAATGTATTTTATATGAGAAGAGAATCCTTTGTTGAAATGGTTACAGATGCCTAATACAAAAATCCATCTACAGAAATGGTTAGTGGCAAAGAAAGCCCTTTAGCATCCCCTTCCTTAACATATCTCACGCCAATAAAAAACATTCATATTTTCAGCTAACTGAATCCCACCCCTATAAATAAGAGACAGGTACTTTGAAAACGTGCAGTAAGACAATAAATGCCACCTTTCTTGAAAGTCGCACTGAAAGTCAAAAGTTCACCTCTCTGAAAAGCCAAGATGGATGTGCACTTTCTGCAGCACAGAGGGTGTCAGACGTGTTACTTTTCTAGGGGGAAGGAAGAGATTGTACTTGAGATTTTCCATTTTAGTGCATTTGAGAGACAATTTTTATCCATTTACTCTTCTAGCATCAGTAGCAAGAAAGTGTGCATGAAAGAGATTACTGAAAATATAAAGCCATTCAATAAATCAATAGTGTGCTTTCACTTGGAATATTGTGTTTAGTCCCAGCCATCAAGTGGTTGCAGGAGAAATGGAAGAAGTTCAGAGACAGGTGACATGAATGATTATCTGGTTGGGAGGCTACTATTAAAGAAAGATTGAGAAGGATGTTTACTTTGAAGAAGAGACAAATAAGAATAGTTAGGTTAGAGGAATATAAACCAGCAAATTAAAGAGGAAAAGTAGAGTTCACATTTCTTGGGACTCTTTTGATTAAGACAAACACTATCAAAACTCCCAGCCCGGATCACTTTTGCAAGAGGTTTATTATATATTATTATAATAGCTACTGTTTAATGCAGCATCATTTGAAACTTCATGGGCAGACTTAAAGATGAGAAGCACCAACTCAGCATTCATACTGCAGGACACATGCTTCAAAGTCTTTCATTTTCTTTGGGCTTACATTATGTGGAGTCCAAGGGAGAGAGGTGTCAAGCCACATAGCTACTTGGGACTTGTTCAGTTCATAAGAAGTGTTGTGGTATAGTAGCTTTTGTTACCAGGGATGAGATTAAGTCACCTTGGAGAAGTCTTGCATTCCTACGTTCCTAAATAATTGTACATCTATCTGTAGAATTTTCCAGATAATTAGTTTAGTGTGTCCACTGAAAGCCTGTGATCTACTGTGTCATGGCAAGCTAAACGTCTGGTCATACTCCTAGTTCTTGCTGCTGCAGGCTGAACAGCTGACCCATAGGACAGTTTACTCATCTTAGTTTCCTTAAGTGTTATCTGCTATTTCTTTTATTCATGATGAATAGTATCTTATTTCCTCAGCTGTCCTGGTGAAATAAAGAGAGCCACTAGTGATGGAGCAAAGTACAGCTACATGCTGGGGGAAGTGGTGGAGTTTGTGAGACCTAGCTGAAAATTCGAAGTTGTCATATTATCTTGTAGTTTGGTAGAATAAATCCTGACACTGCAGTCCTAAAGGCACGGAGCACATTTGCACAGGGAGGCCAGGGTTATAAATCATGCTTTGCTCAGAGTTTAGGCAACATGAGCTGTGGTGCCCATGTCCTGAGGTGGCTCCCCACAAGAGAGCCCTTTAAGAACTGCTAAGGCATGTTGCAATGCAATGCTGTGATTTTTTTTTTTGTCTGTAGTCCTCACTGGGACATCAGGACCCTGTGACTCTGAGGGCCAGGAAAGGTAATGCCCTCCTGACACCACATCCCCATCAGCCCAGGTTTTCCTCCAGAACCCCCTGCCACCACTGGGGAGGCCTAACCTTTTGTGACAAATATGGCTTTTTCAGCCACACTACTGTTAAACTTTTTTTTGCCTGTAGCACTGCTGACAATCCAACCATGATTAATACTGTTCAGATGGAGCTGAGCTCCTCTTCCATTTTATCATGCAGGCAGCAGTATGAAAGGCTGAGGAAACAGCTGATGTGCTCCTTCCTCTGATGTATTCTCCTTTAAATGTTTGACTCAGCTGAGAGGTGACCAAGCATCCATTGGAGCAGGCACCTGAGCTTTTCCTCAGCCCAGAGTGACACAAGTGCTTGTACTTGGTGACTTGATGCTCACAATGTGTTGAATGTGCCAGAGGAAAAGATGAATCATAGGCAGGCAGAGAAAATGATTACAGTCTGGGGCAAAGGAATAAGGTACCTGTCCTGACCCATACTCAATGGCAAGGGAAGCTATGGCTTGCTGCAAGCTGGACAAAGATATCCCACATTTTTGTGTAGAGACTGTGCTGCAAACAAACACTGGGATAATGTTTTTGACTAATTGCCATTTTACACGCTGCATTTTCCAGATAAACTTCTCATTGCCCTCTTGGATGCTTACTGTTTGTTTGTTTATACTGCACAAGAGCCAGCTGAGGCATATTATCAAATAAGATCTCTCTCTGGTGTTGTACTTAGTGATAAAAGTGTCAGAGATTGTGGCTGAGAATCTAAACAAATGATAAACATAAACCAAGAGCAAGTTTCTGATAAAAGTATGTGTTGTGCTAACGAAGATTTGTTTTCTTGCTTTGGTTTGTTCCCTTTTAGCCACTGCTGGACAAACATGGAGCAATGTAACCAGTCTTTCTCTTACAAAGGAGGTGAGGACACTGGCTGAGTAGATGCCTGTCTGGCTCCAGGAAGAACTAATGCTGGCTGTGTCCCCACAGCCTGCTCCAGGGGAACCTAACAAGGCTTCTATGAGTTGGGAAACCACTTGCCAATTGAGTCAACTTCTCCTTCCCGGTAATCCTAAGGATTCAAAACTGATAAGTAAGGTCACACCATCTGTGGGATTGGCTCTTTATATAAACAATAATTATTTCAAGGAATTATACTGCAATTTTAATCTATATTATCACTCTGTCTATATGTGTATGACTCAGTATTTCAAGATCTCCTGTCTCAAATACCATCAAATGGTATTTCATGTCCTCTGCTGCAGAGATTTTTCTTCTGTCTGTCTGTTCCCTGCTCAGCAAACAGACCTTGTAACCCAAGGGAGGCTACAGAGGAAACATCCTGTTATGATGGACATTGCTCTTCTGCCTCAGAAGCTCCTGCCTGCATGACTTAAAACACTACCTTCTGAAAACCCTTGGGAAGGTGGAGAGATGTCTCTGATTCCCAGTCTATTGCTAGACAGCTAAGCATGTGACATGGCCAGCACCACTGGCCTAATTTCAGTGAACCCTGCAACTAGAGGGGGAGCAACTCAGGCAAGAAAGACATTTAGATGAAGCACAGAGGGAAATATTCTGACTTGCCTAATGGCTACTAGCTAAGGGAATCCCTGCCCTCCAGAGCAGCTGCACCAGTTCAGCTGAGTCCTGGACTCTTTATCTCATCATCTTTGGATCAAAGCACAAGAGGTACCTTTTCCACAAACTCCCCACAGAATTCCGTGCAGCAGTAAATATGAGAAACAAAGACATTTTTGCCTTCCTTTATTTAGTATGTCTTGGCATTAAATATCCTAGCATGAGCTTATTGAAGACAGACAGACTTGACAGACACCAAATTCCAATGCAGTGGGTTTTACGGTTCTTGTAGGCAAAAGCACAAGCTGTCTTCAAAGCTAGCCTCTAGCACTGCTACAAAACAAGGATGCTGATATAATCCTGATACCAGATCACATACTCCACACCCTGAGAGTCAAGCCACAGAGTGCAGGAATAAAAAAATGACACTGAACTCAGCTCATCACAGATAAACTGCACTGACACAGCAGCCTATATGGGAAGAAATTTTTCAGTGCCTTATGTTGCTGTGCAAAGAGACTCTGTAACAAGCAAAAGAAATTAGAAAATCTCATTGATATAATTGGCATTGCTGAAACCTGGTGGGACAATCTGCATGACTAGAATGTTAAAATCCATGGGTTTAATCAGTTTAGGGATAAAAAGAAGTGGAGGTGGCAGACTGCATTAAAGATATCATTACTTCGTTTAGAGTTATTGATAATCCAGAACCAAAGAATGTTGAATGCATATGGATTAATGTGTTACCTAATAAAACCCATGAGGCATACTGGCACAGGGATGTTCCAGACTGCTAAGTCAAACCAGAAAATAAGACAAGTTATTCTTTAAGCACCTGCCTCCTGCTGCAGAAGGAAAAAATGAAAGGACTCTTTTAAGGGGCTTTGATTGTAAGGATATATGCTGGAGCTGATAGAGTTTAAAGGTTTCTAAAATTACAGGTGATAATGACTGCGAGATGATTACATTAAATGTGGGCAAACAGAGGGCAGTTGCAAAGAGCTAATTTCTCAACAGCTGAAGAAAAATACAAGCATAATTGATGGGGGAAAAATGAGGCATGAAAGATGAATGAAAATTGGCAGGTCTTACAGAAGAGTTTGCTAGAAAAAAGTATGGCTTTGCAATCAACAAAAGGCATGCTTTGGCTGAGAGCTCATCATCCTTATTCAGCTGCAAAGTCAAAGCAGCAATCAGAGACTGGAAAGACATGTATGATAAATAGGTTAGACTGTATCAAGAAAGAGATGGCAGTTAATATAAATTAGAAGTGGTGAATATAGAAAAGTCATAAAGGAAACTAAACACAAGTTGAAATGAGTGACTAGTAGAGCTAAGGAAAAATAAGGAGACGTTTATGTGTGTTGGGAACTAAATAAATTCTACCAATAACATGGGTTCATGACTAATGGAGATAATATTTTATTACGTATTGGAAAAAGAGAGACTGACTTAAGTACTTCTTCTGGTCTGCACTAAAAAAGAAATCATAAGAGGATGAAGAAGTACTTTCCAGTCCATTAGCATTTGAAGATATTAAACATCACCTGCTAAGGTTAGATATTTCATCATTTCCAGATCTGAATTACTTGTAGCCAAGAGTCCTAAGGAGTTTTCTATGCCACCTATTGATTAGAGACAGTAATCTACAGTAAACAAATCTTGTCACGGAGGGAAAATCTCCGAAGTCTGGGAGAACTGTGCTAATGCTGTGTTAAAGTAGCAAAAGATGCAAGTAGCTTGTTCTAAGTAATGGTAGGTCAGATAGCCAGCTGACAAAGTAATGAGCAGAAATATAATTAATGCCAATCAACGTGTTCTTACTGAAAGAGAACATGTCAAGCCTGTTGTGATTTTCTTGGATTTGCAAATTTAGCTGATGAAGCTAACCACACAGATTTCAGTTCACTTGGTAGCACATGATATTCTCATTAAAAAAATAGACCTCCAATGATTTTACAACATCCATGAAGCACATCATAAATGGATTAAAAATAAACAGCTGCAAGACCTCTAAAAAGAGTTGTCAGGAAGAACAACACTTCAAATGGAGATGATGTCTCACACAGCTCCACAATCAGAACTGATGCCTAATGATCTGAAAGTAAATAAAAAATCACAGCCAGTAAGGTTTATAGAGACATAAAGTTTGGCAGAGTAGTAAATATAAGAAAAAAAATCAGTCACAGACCCTGAATTGCATTCAATAGCAAGTGGGTGCTTACAGACAAAATGCATTTTGATGTGGTTCAATGCAAAGCTAGGAAGAAAGTGCAAGCCATTCCTACCAGAAGTGCCTCAGTACATATCAACTCTGAAGAGGATGTGGTGTTGAGGAGACAAGTGATGATCATCTTGTACCATTGTGTGATAAAGGAGGCTAATAAAAGCCTTGAATGCAGAAGAAAAGAATGATTCTTACTTCTCTGGCCTAGAGAGGTTATTCTTTGTTTGTATAACAGTATTACTGAGACTAAGTCTAGGGCAATACGTTCAGTTCTGGTGTCCACCTCTTAAAGGATACTGAAAAATCAAAGAGAAAAGAAAATAGCCACTAAAATGTTTAGAGGGCTGGAGAAAGTGCTTTACAGTGAGAATTACAGTGTTTAGTTTGTTTAGCTTATAAAAAAAAAAAAAAAGTCTGAGAAGTGACTTGATGGAAACGTACAAGTACCTTCAATAGGAGAAAATGCCAGCTACTAAAGGGGTCTCTAATCTAGCAGAAAAAACAGAGCAGGAGGCACTGACTGGAAACTGAAGATGGACAAATTTGTGCCGGAGAAGAAGCATGAATTTCAACAGGGAGGGTGGTTAACCAGAAAATAGCCACCAACATAAGATACAGGCATCCCATCCCCTGCTGTCCTTAAATCAAGACTAAATACTTATCTGAAAAAAAGACACTTTCATCAAACACAAGTTCTTCCTGTCATTACAGTGGCAACAGAATATGAATGTGAAAGACCCACGGTGCACAAAAGGTCAGAATGCTTGATCAAACTGTGATTCTTTTTAGCCTGAAACTCGGCAGACCCAGGGATTGCATTTGCGTTCGCTTGGTCAAATGAGCCATGCTTTAAAAATTTGATCTCCAAGAAATAAAGAGAGGGTCTGTTCCTGCCGCATGCAAACGTGTTATTCCCCTTTACTGACCGTCTGCTGTGGAAGCAGATGGGGAGCCTGGAAAATCAAAACTAACACAGTGCTTCTCCTTCATCTGTCTTCCTTTTTTTTGCCTTTAGAAGTTTGGCAAAAATCAGCAAAGCATGAGCACAATATTGTCTGTGCTGTAGCGTTGTGGAGAGAATTGAGTTCATTTCTCTCCTCTGGAAGATTGTTTTTAATGAAAAACCTTTGGTATTACCTGGTAAAATTGTGTTGTGCTGTAGTGTAGCAGGGAAATAATTTGTACAACGCAAGACCAGCTAAAGGCAGCCACAGAAGATCTTTAATTCCCAAGACAAAACAGCGCTGCAGACCAAGATAATACTTCCAAAACAGTTTGGGGATGGTTTAGTCATTGAATCAGACTGGCTGCATAGCACAGACCAGAGGAGAGCAAGAATTGCCCAGATTTATGGGGGATCTCCATCATGCACAGACCATGTACCAGTGTCCACTCGTTGGAGGACACAGCACCTCACCTATTTGAGGTGAGAACATGTGTACTGTTTCTCTGCCTGCCTCCTGTAAGGCTCTGTCTCCTGTGAGTCAAACCAGCTAACTTCTCCCTGTAATCTGAGCAAAGGGAAAAGAGCAGAAAAAGCAAAAGGGAAAAAAACCCCTCAACTCCATCTTGCAGATAATTATTAATCATATGTGGTTACCCAGCATTTCCAGAGTAGTTCCCTGGTCCCCTCAGGACTATGCCTTAGCCTTAAGAATCAGAAAAAAGCTGTTATCTTTCTCTTTTTGACACATTGTTTTCCATTCTCTTGTATCATTTCCTCTTTCTATCATCATACATCTTCATTCCTTTCTCTGATCCTTCTTTCCCCAGATCCTACTTTCCATTTTCTGTTCCCAGTATCTCCTTCTCTTCCATCATCTCTTTTGCTCCATACAGTTTTCTCTCATATTCCTTCTCTCATTGCTCTGTAACAGCAGTGCCCTGACACAGAAAAAGTGATATGTTCCTATAAGAATAATACAGCTGCAGCCCTGGCCTATTTAATGAAAGCCTTGAGTATATGGCAAGAACAGCTTGTGAGTCCCTGAGGTAGAGGTAATATTTTGTATTAATATTTTATATCTTATTTAGGATGCTAAATCAGATGTATGAAATCCCCTGGGAAGAACTGAAGGCAGAGTTCTGTTTAAATGATATAGTGCTAAGCCAGGCTGCTAGACCACCTCTTCTTGTCTTCCAGCCAGCCCACTGTGAGCTGCCCTGGTTTTAGATGGAGCACAACCTGCTGTCAATCTGAGAACCAGGGGCATAGCATTTTTGAAATATCTACATTGCTTAGGTTAAAATTCACTGCAACTCTGTTGTCCTCTAACTTTTGTCTTGAGTTATTTCTTTCTCTAGTGGAATGCCTAACACCAAATGCTGAGTCGGATCCCTTCCCACAGAGCTTAGATCAAGCAAAGAAGACGACTGTGCATTTTTTACTCTCACACATGCACATGTGTGCAGAGGAACTTCACACCCTTCTCTGCATCCACATATATGTGACAAAGGGAATAAAAAAAACCGTATCACTCACTGTCTCAAAATGCATAAAACCAAAGTTATTTGGCCCATGTTGAAAATGAAGCATTCCCAGCTTTACCCTCAAAGCTTAATCCAATTAATGCTTGTACCTTCCCTCATACTACCCCCAAAACATATATGTGCACCCTTGCCTTGATTTGGAGACTCTCAGCTCCAGAGCAACTTCATTCTACAGCTCCCATTGGAGCTTTTGCCTCCCCTTTCTGAAACCCCTGAATGTTGAGGTAGCACTAGAAATAGCCTCTTTCCCATCCCAAGCCTAAAAGGGAGGTATCTCTGGGAACGTTTTGTCCTCATTGCATTCTTCTGTATGTGGAGGGGTGGGAGGGAAGGTGGATGCATTCTCTATTTGTCTCTCTTCTACCCCTACCTTGAAAAATATCTCCTTTCCTGAGAGATGATGGGATAGATGGGAGTAAGGAACATGGGATAGAGGCAGAACCTGCCTCTCACTGGATCCCTTATTGCCTTTTCTGTCCCAGGAGGTGGGCAAGATTGGGTAAGGTCAGTCCTTCACACCACAGGCATGGCTTGTGTTCAGACAAGTATTAATGCTGCGGAGCTTTTAGTCAGACAGGAATCATGAGGCTTGGAAAAAACTATTTCTCTAGTCTGGCATTTGGTGTCAGGATATTAGAGCTATAGGAAGCTATGAACTTTGTGTACTGCTTCTTGAAGCTATCGTCCCCATCTATGCTACCCCCTGAGTACAACAGCTCCTCACTGCACATCTACTACCCTTCATCTGGGCACTTTCCAAAAACGCCATACATAACAGGTCTTCTTTCTTGAGGATGCAGTGTCTCAGCACGAGAGGCCCCTCAGCAAATGGGGCATCAGGAGAAGGGAGGTTACCTGCCCCACAAACAACCAGAAGGTCAATAACAGGAGTATCAAGAAAATAAACACACTTTTTAATTCTTTCTGGGCTTGTGCAGACTGACAGGCACAACGAAATGTGTGGGTGTCACTTGGCAGGTGTGAATCGTTCAGGCAAGCTACAGAACACATATTTAGTTGTTTTAAACTGTCTTCATATATCAGACCTCACCGTCTCTTACGCAGATTTATTGCCTCAATCTTTCATTGAAAAGATTAATGTCATCCAGACCTGTCTGCTTTGGACATTTGCATTAAGGCTGCCAGCCTGGTAGTCAACATTTCCCCCATGGCTCTTTCTATCCCACATCATTTAGGAGATGATCAATGCAGGGAAGGGGAAATTCTGGCACCCTTCAGGTGAAGCAGTGTCCTGTCAGCAAAATGTCTCTCTGTGGCCCCTCTCTCCTAATACATAGTGCATTGCTTCGGCTGAGCAGAGAAATCCCAGCCAGGGCCTGGGGGCAGGTTTGGGCAGGAGGTATATAGCCAGAGGTCTGGGCATGCATCTGGAAAGTCACAGTTCTCTCCTTAAACTCTGAGGCTGACTCACTGCATGACCCTTGCAGGCAAACGACCTCCCTTTGCTGAGCTTGTTTTCCTTCAGGTGAGTTAGGGCTGATGGTAATGACATAGACAGGTGCAAGATAGGGAGGTGTAAACTTACTACTGTGAGCAAAAATTCATTGCTGATGCTGAGCAATTAGGCATGTGTTTGTGTGCAGTGTCTGGCAGGGTCCGGTGTCCGATCTGGCCTCATACAGTCAGAGGTTTGTCATTTGTTGTTTTTTTGTTCCTGAGGAATAGTGAACAGCTTTCTCTCAAAAATAAATCAGAATAACTTTCCAGTTCTTCTCATTTCCTCATGGAAGCCACACAAATAATTTCCCACATTAGAGCTAGAACTTGCTTCTCTCTCTCATTCACAGTGGCTACACAGGAGCCAGTGGGCAATTGGCTTAACCCCTGCCACCACAGCCAGCCAGCCCTGCCTCCCTTTCTCCGTGCGCTGCACACACATGGTTGCTCCCCATATGCATGGATAATGTCCTCCCCATGATTAACCATTTTTTCAATGGTTTCTTGTTCATTTTTTTTTGCCCTGGGACTGCTAAACCAAGCGGCACCTTGTTATATGCACATCCTTGTCTCTCTGTGTATTTAAGGAAGCCAGAGGATGTTGGCACAGACCTGAAGGCTCTGCAGAACTCTGTTACTGCCAGACAGCCTCTTTACAGTGCTGTACCGTGGCTCCCAAGGGCACATTTTTTTTCCTGATATAAAATACACTGTTCTTCATGTCCTTGTCTTGGCTACTACTCTCACTCCTATTTTGGTCATATACATTTGTGCTATAAATGGTCTCCTAAAATCAGAGCTTATCAACATTGGCTCCAGGCTCAGGGCTTCTTTTATTGCATCAAAGGTGCATTGATGTTCTTTTGTCTAATTTACTTCTCTTCTTTTTATTTTTTTTTTCTCCCCCCAGCAAATTGGTCAGAGGGACATAGTAATAAGTAAAAATTCAAAAATAGATCTCTGACAATAACCTTCTAGCCATACAATTGTTTTGCTTTTTGAAGCTAGGAATTCAGCACTTTCTGTATGACTCCAACTTTAGAAACTACTTGGTTTTGATTTTCCCAGTGCCCATCAGATACTTGGCTCTCTAAACCAGCCACTGTACGTTTCAGAGGAAAGGGTAAAGAAGAAGAAGGCTCATAGACATCTCCACTTTGACTATTAAGTTTTTTTAACTGATTTCACTGGGGTTGAACATTGCTTCAATCAGTTCTGTAAGAGATCATGCCCTCTAACTAGGCTGTCATATCCTCCCCTTGGAGCTGTAGAAATAAATCCATGAGTTGCTAGAAGGCCATTTGTGGTCCCCAGAGAGCAGTGTAGCCTTTTAGAGATGGCGAAGCAAATTTGCATTTGCAACCCTACCCCAGGGCAACTGGCCTTATACGCTGGGAAGGTCTAGCATGGTAACGCATCTGGTTCTGTTTTGTAGATCTAGCAGGACATCTAGGCAAAGCAGATTATCTAGGTGAAGCAGATCATCTAGGTGAAGCAGAAGGCAACTGGTACTTCAAAGCAGAAGTTAGCCCTCGGGAAGCACCAGCACTATGAAGTGACAGTGAAGGCAGTGGTTCTGTTAGCTGCAGACACCAACACCTGTGCTGCTTCCTTTGTTCACCCAAGGTTTGGAGAACTGTTTGAGTGGAGAAAAAGAAGTCTTTGATATCACACATTGGTCTGCCTTTTCCTAAGTAGGAGCACTTTGCCAAACCTGCTGAGGCTGTGAGCTCTTGCCACTAGCTGTCCCTTTGGCTGCATACCCCCAGCTCCCCCAGAGGCTGTGTGCTTCCACCTACAAAACTTAAAAAACTTTTGGTTGTTTGGTTTGGTTTTTTTTCCACCTCTGAAGTACAGTTCACAGCTTCCTGGGATTTCATTCAGGCCAAAGTCATAGTAAATCGACTTCAAAGATTCTCCTCAGACTGCTTCATTCTGTAATCTTCACATGCGCGTCCCTGCTCAGACCAAACAGTTCTTGCCATTTTACCAGCAGTTTATCTTCAGTTGCAGGTAGTAACAGCAAAGCTCTTCCTCATTGCCAGCCTGATTAGTTTTATAGGCCAGTCTGCCTTGCTGCTTTTGTCTTGAGATTTTTCCCTACAAGCTTCTCTCTCTTATCTCTAAACTGTGGAGGAAGTGTTTGGGATTTAGCTTTGGACTGAGATCCAGGAGACTTTAAGCTGTCAGCCATTCAATACATCAAATGGAGAAGGTCCTGCTGAATCCTGCACAACCTCCCACTGGACAAACAAAATGTAGGACAAAAATCACCTGAGCTCAGTTCACCTGCTTATGTTTCTTCTTAGGGCCTGACACTTCTTCTGTACTAATCTGTCTATCCAGTACTGATCAGAAGACATTTGAATGGCTTTTCTTGGAGGAGGAAAGCCTGGAAGTAGTCCTCTACTCCATCAGAGTTTCTCAGCCTACTCAGAAATGTTTAAACAAGTGTTACAGAGCTCTTTCTGCGGTAGTGCTGTGTAATAGAGCTCCCTCTGGCCATCAGGTCATATTATCACAGATAATCAGAGCGTATCAGTTTCACACAAAGCTCAGCCAGACAAGCAAGACGAGACAGTCTCCAATGCACCATGAATCTCTCACTCACATCACACATCATTTTGCTTTTAGCAAGACCACCCTGTCACAGCATATAATGTATAGTACCCATCTTACAGGGCAGCAGGGAAAATCAGTTTGTAGCTGTAAAATGTTTTATTTCTAAGGCCTATTTATTCTTTTTATCCTTATTCTGAATCTGAGAATCTCAATATCTATGTTTCTATGCGTTTTAGGGTTCTTTCACCATTATGCCTCAGAAAATACTTCCTTCTACTCAGTAACACCATACAAAAGAGTTTTTCAGATTGCAGCAGGAGAGGAACCAATGTTCCACAATACTGATGATCAGAAGGCAGTGAAATATGGCCAGAAACAAACACAGAGTGCAGGAGGTTTCTTGTGCAAAGGGAAGTCACGTGGAGGAACAGGATAAGCCTGCATTCAGCTTCCTTTCCATTTTTCAGACAGCATTGAGCAAGGAAGGATCCTGTGGGATCACAGAAACGTGGTGGAATGTTACTCAAAACTGAAGCCATGGTCAAGGATGTGTTACGGATTGTTTAGGAAGGACAGGCAGTGGAGAAGAGGATAGGGAGTTTGGCCCTATGGAGCTCCTTGACTTCACAGAACTGCAATGAAATGATCAGACTCTGAATCAAGGTCAGCAGGGAAAGAAACATGAGGATGTTGTATTTGGGTTCCACCACAAACCACCCACCCAAGCGGAAGAAGTGAATGGGGCTTACTAAAAACAGCTAACAGAAGTGTCCTTACTGCAAGCCTCAACCCTCACAGGGGATATCAACCATCCAGACACCTGCTGGGATGGCAACAGGAAGCCCAGGAATTTCCTAGGAAACTCAAAATGCTACAGAGAAAAGGCATTTATCTTTTTTCCTGAGCTCAAACAGGGAAAAATGGTGGAACATGACCACAGAATGATGTTTGGACCACAGTACCCATACAATTATTCAGTGTAAGTTCTAGAGGATGACTGGGAAGGTAAATAGTTAATACCCTGGACTTTTACAGAGAAAACTTGTCCTTTTTGTTAGAGGTTTTTCTAGACAGAATCACTTGAGAAGCCTCCATGAGGGGTTAAGGTACCCAGGATGGCTGACTGATTCTTAAAGCAGAATTTTTGAGAGTTTAGGGACAAACAGTCTTATTGGGCAGGAAGACTGGTTATTTCAGCATAAGGCCCATTTGGATATGCAAGGAACTTCTCAATGAATTAAAATGCAAAGAGAGAGCATACAGGCTGTGGAAACAAGGGTAGACATCAAAGGAGGAGTACAGAACCATTTCTTGGATCCTTGGGGATGAAATAATGAAGACCAAAGAAAACAAGGAACAGAGTGAAAGAGATTGGAAACCTCAGCAAGAAATGTCCAGATGGGACTCATTTTAAAAAGTC
This sequence comes from Chloroceryle amazona, assembly GCA_027560015.1. Taxonomy (NCBI): domain Eukaryota; kingdom Metazoa; phylum Chordata; class Aves; order Coraciiformes; family Cerylidae; genus Chloroceryle; species Chloroceryle amazona. The sequence goes on from JANHFX010011452.1 coordinate 41,252, forward strand.
AAGGCTAAAATATTGCTAGCACATACTCAGCAAACAGAAGATATGTGAAATGTTTCTGGTAACAGCAGAGGTCCTAGGGAGAGGAAGCACCAACTAAACAGACGGTTTTAATATAAAAATGTTCTGAAAATGGTCCTTGTTGCTTTGGGGGCCTAACAAAGATGGAGAAAAAATCTGACTCTGGCAAGAGTTTACATCAGCCATTTAGTTGTAGCACTTCTGGCAATTTCTGGAACTGGAGATCAGAGAAAAATGATGAGACCAGTCAGAGGGCTAAAAGGTCAAATTTACAGCAAGTATTACAGAAGTTAAATCTATATCTGTGGGATAACAGATGACCAAAAGCAAACACAGCTATTCATCAATAGCTAAAGGGCAAAGCTGCTAAGGAGACAGGAAGACAAGCTGGCATAAGGAGGAGCAAAATACAGTTCTTTCAACTTAGTGTCAGGAAAGTTACGTGGCCAAAGTTGCACTCAGTCATGGAAAAGTTTCCCGTAAGCAGAGATGGAAGCTCTTTCTACTTCATTTCATTTGCATGGCGGCCTCTGTGCTGGGTAACACAGAGTGACCTGTGCCAGCAATGGGTGGGAGTTTTTGGAGTCAGGACATGAGAGGGGCAAGGAGAAGTGGTGTCAGGTCCTAAAAAGGGAACAGTGCCACTATGTTGGGTTGCCACAGGTTTCTGCCCACCATATGTTCTTCCACCTTCACCTGAACCAGAACATTCACCAGAGACTGCTGCAAGAGATCAGGGTTTGGCTCAGCAAATGAGCCTGACTGCTCATAACCCTGATTTTTTGGTCTCATTGTAACAGAACTGATTTATCTCTACCTAGAACCACACAGCATAGCAGGAGCTACAAGCATCACCCATGGACCTATTTCCTCTCTCCAGGCAAAAATGTTAGACAAGTCCCTCAGCTCCTCTGCAGCAAAGTCCCATTCGGTCAGATGAAAGGGACACAAAGAGGATTTGAATTAATAAAGGGTTGGAAAGGAGTCGGGGAAAGGTGCTGGATGTCTGGGAAAAGTGAGCCCTTCCTTGCTGGGGGCTATTTGGGAAGGAGAAGCTGAGGTGGGGCCATATAGACATAGAGCCCAGAAGAAGAGACCTGCACGTCTGTGGTCAGCCGAGTGCTGTGTAGGTTAGGGAGAGGCTGTGTCATGGATCCCCAACCCTGCCCCCTCTCCCTACCATTTATACTCCCTTCCTGATGGGCCGACACTAATGTTTTGCATCCTATCTCCTGACTCTCCCACACCGGGCCTCCAATCGCAAGTTTAACTCTTAACACACGCTTCAGAGGGAAGTGGCAGCTTTGGGGAACTGCAGTGTGGTCAGCTGGAAAGCTGCCTTGCCCAAGCAGATGGCAAAAGGCAGGCGACTCCCCCATCTCCCCCAGCCGGCTCACACCTTGCAGTGCCCTGACTGAGCACCGAGCTGCCAAGAGAGGAATCCCTCACTCACCCCTGACAGCTGCCGAGCCCTCAGAGAGAAGAGCACTTGGTAATGATGTGTATGCTTTGCTCTGTCAACACAAAGATTTGTCCCCCTGCTACCCTCCCCAACCTCCCCCTGCGGCTGGATTTCAGCCAGCGGAAGCCCTTTCGAAAATGGAAATGGATGCATCTTTCACAGTCATTAGTGTGGATTGTGCTAATGGGATGTCATGATAAATACTGACAGTTAGCTGAGGGCAGCAGCGTTCCCTGTGAGACTCCAAATGAGAGGGCAGCAGATGCTACAACAAGCTCGAAGTGTGCCTGTGGAGGGGGAGGATGCAGTGGGAAGGCAAAGGCAAGCTGGCGGGCTGGCGGGCAGGCTGGTGACGAGGTAACAGAGCTCGCTGCTTCAAGGTCACCACCCTGAGAGCAGTCCTGGGTGTTAGCAGTGCTGCAAACGGAGAGCAAGGGAGGTAAGGTCCTGCAACGGGTGAGGATTTTGCATATTAGAAAGGCGAGGTGCTGCTGAAACCTTAGGAGGGTCCCATGTTACGGCAGGTGTTAGCATAGGTGCGGGGAGACTGGCAAAGGGCAGGATAGGGGGCTGCAGGGCAGGAGGGGGCACAGGCAGGATCACCTAAGTGCTGCTGAGCGCTGCTAACAAGGGTAGTATTAGGGAAAAGATGAGATGCTGATGTTTGGGGGAGAGGATTACTTGACTTGCATTATCATTTGAGCTCACACGCACGGGAAAAAAATGAACTTAGAGCTTTGGTACCTCAGGGAACTGACCGGCGTAACTATAGTTAGATAATTATACCATTAAATCTATGCTAATACTGCTAAGACTGGTCATGAATTTTTTAACAAACCAGTGGTTCATTGGAAAATATGAACTGATTTTATCAAAGATGAAACTTTTCTCAAGGACAAGCATATCTCAACTGAAAAGAAAAAAAAAAAAGAGACCCTAGGAGTCAGAACACACACTTCACACACTTATTATAATGAAGTGTTTTTCAGGACCTTTCTTTCTAAACAGGATTTCCAAGTAAATGTCCATCCACGAATCAGACAGTCAAGGGACCTCAAATTGTGGATCCTCCATCCATAGCAGACACTGATCAGCAGGCTGCTATGGAGCTCTTCCTGACCTCTCTAATTTATTTTCCCTGAAAAATCACAGAATAATCTGATTTTCATTCCAGTGCAGATCAGAAAACAATTTTTGCATCCTGAAGTTTGGCAAGGCAGGAAAAACTAGTTCACTCTCCGCTTTTAGTATAATTTACCCTCAGGGAAACACTGTTCTAGAATAAAAGCATTTTCTTACTTTGGAGTAATTACTCTTATTCCAGAATAGATTATGCACATGAGGGAGTTAAAATAACATAGCTAGAGCAATAACTGTTATTCTATTGCCACACTACTTAACTCTCAGTATCTTCGAGTTTTAAAGCATAGAAAAGTACATGTGTAATCTCTTTCTTATTGAGAGTATAAGCTCTCCTTAGGTCAGTGCAGCATACAGACACCCTATTGACAAAATTAGCCTTGCCTGACAAAATTAGACCTGCAAAGACAGGCGAAGGATGAATCATGACTTGTTCAAGGACTTGAGCAGCACTGGTGTCCAGTATTGGTGTGCACATGTCCATGTATGGACACACGTGCGTGCACACGTACATGGAGGCTTGGCACGTTCGGGTTTATTTCACATCCCTGGCCTGATCCTTGGCTGATTCTGAGATGGGAAGCACAGAAATAACAAGGAGGCCTTTCATTACGGATGAGACTGAAGTAAGGAGGGGATGTGAGGTGCGTGTGGTGTCAGCACATTACGTTACATCCGCACATCATTTTTCTCCCAATATTTCTCAATGGAAGTAGCTCTGCAGATATCACAATAATGACTATTGGCAGGATTTGTGTGGGCGAGGTGCTGTGAGCCAAATGAGCCCAAAGTCTGAATTGTCATTTGAGTCTCCCACGCAGAGTGGCCTCTTCAGTGCTGAGATGAGGTCAACAGATGGAGGAGGATGGAGAAGAAGGGAGTTCCATATTGGTGCTCATGAGTTCATCCCATTCTTTGCACAGAGAGCATTTCCACCTGTTTCAGGTTGGGTGGGACTGCTACTTGTTCTTAAAGGCAGCCCATAAGCATGAGTATAGCCCATGCAGGAGATTTTCCAGGGGTCTGAAGTCTTTCTGTGCTCTCTTATGGCATTATCACTTCACATTGTCCCAGCACCACTTTGCAATGCTTTATTTCAGGCTGGAAAGAGAGTTTCATGTTGTAAAAATTACTTAACTGGCCATGCATTACAAGCACTCAAAAGTGACAGCTTAAAGGTTGAGATGCCTTTTACAAAAAGCCCAGCACAGTGCCCTTTCCATTTCCTAGTGTAGCGCAATGCAGCAACCATCACGAGCCCTTAGTTCTTCTACAGACCCTTACATTTGCAGCCTGTTGTCCTGTTCGAGTCCTGCTTTTGCCGCTGGCTACATGCTACTTCACTGCTGATTGACATGGAAACAGCATGTCGTGGCATTTGTCTCCTTTCTTTGCCATGCCACTCAGCACAGCTGTAATCACCTTGGCCTGAACAGTGCTCAGGAGATTTCCAGAAAGCAAGTGAGGAATGTTAAATGCACTGAATCAGTGACGCCCAAGCTATCTCCCAAACAGAAACATACAAGACTGCACTGGAGCGGTGGAAGCTGTCCACATTGAGGGGGGGACTGCAGGCTTACATGAAATTATACTGCAATGTAAACTGCACACTAGGTACTTCTCTGCCTTGCCAAATTCTGCTCTCTCATCAACAGATCCAGACCTCCCATGGGGGAAGGCTCTGCCCAGACTCAGCTTGCAAGGCTGGTATCAGTAGGTGACATACTCAGAGGGACCCATATGCACAAGAAGACTAGATGAGAAACATCTACATGCATACCAGCAAAGACCAGCGTGAATCTTTTTATGTGTCCACAGCAAGAGGCAGATTCTGTTCTAGCAGAGGGTGATCAAAAGCTTCTGTTGCTGCTGTGAGATCTCTTTGGATCCTTCTGTTGGAGGAGTCATGTGGCTGATGCAGAGAATCTATAGAGATTCATGGCTGTCTCTCATTTAAAAACCCAAAATCACAAACCGACCTGTTACCTAGATCAGAAAGTTGACACATCGAGAGAAATTTGTCATCTGACCTCCAAGGGTGGGTCTTTCATACAGGACTTTACAGCTGCGACTCCACCAAACTGCCAGCATGCTCGGATTCACATCCAAGCACTAACCCAGCAAGGGGGGACACCCCAAGTGCAGAAAGCCCTGCTTGGCCACTACATGTTGTACAGATGCAGCACTGGGTGTTGCAGAGGGCAGCACTGCCCTGGCATTTGCCTCCTTCCCTGTCTGGATGTATGGACTCTGCCCCCATGTGTCCAGTGCCAGGAGGAGAGCCAGCCTTGGGGGCACGTACAACTGATGGTGATTGTGTGTCTTCAGGACAAGCCCATACTGTGTGAGGCAGGTTCCAGCCTGTGCAGGCAGTGCTATTTGACCCTTACATGGACCATTCATTCCCCTCATACAAAAGAAAGTCTTGTTTAATTCGATGTCGATGAAAGACGTAGAGCGGAGAGAAGCTCGGAAACAGAAGCCACTTTCTCATGTAGCCAAGGATCTGGGTGACAACTGCCCTCTGTTCTCCACCCCCATCCTCCCTCCACCTCCCAGAGGGAACAGACAAAGGATGTGTCATGATCTGCTTGTGGAAAAAGGAGGACTTGACATCGCTGTCAGTAGAGCGGTTATGGAAAGCAGGGCCCTTCGCATCCTTCTGGATGCAAGATGAATATTGGCTGTTAGGAATGGCAGCGCAGAGAGATCTGCTGTGGTCAGTGTGTGTTGAATGGCAGTGTCTCCTCGGCGAGATCACGATCTGTATAACAGTGCTTTCAAAAGCTACTCCTGCATCAATTTGATGTATGGCACAGAGGATCTGTCCCACACTTTCAAGAGAGCTCACTTAAGATGTAGTTTCTTATAAAAGCAGTTACTTACCTTTAAGGAAAAGCCTTATTGAATTTAACAGAGATAAGACTGACAGAATGGCATAGAAATTATTCTTAAAGTTGACATTTTAATAGAGAGTGACTTTCTTTTTTAAGCCCGCCTATAGAAATCAACCGTCAGCATATAACTTTCTGCTTGACATTAAGGGATGGTTCATAAATCAGTTGAAAAGCAAATACGTATTTTCCCTCTGCAAAACTTTTCCAGAGGGGTGGGATGCTGAAGTGCCATCCCCTGTGTGCACATGGAGCCCCCAGCCAAAAATCTCAGTAGTTCAGGGAGACCAGAAGGGCTCACTGCCTTCAGGTGATGGCTATGTATCTCCAAGTTTCTCACCTGCTACCAGGACTAGGGAAAATTCAATCTTAATTTGTCACCTGAGCTTGGGTTTCTTTAAACTCCTCCACCTTTACAACACCCCTTCTCACCTCCCAGCTCCCATCCTGTTCTCTTCCCCCAGTCCTGTTCTCCCGCCCCTCACATGGGAACATTCCCTGCTGCTGGGGTGAGACCAAAGCTTGAGACTTTCTTTTGTTCTTCATTTCTTTGGCTGGTGGGTAGGAGTGATTTAGTTTTGTAGGATCTGGGGAGAAGCAGTCACTCAGGCTCTCTCTAGCCTTTCATGGATAGACCCCATCCTGAGGGTGCAAGGTACACACAGAGGCAGGCAATTGCTTAACCCACGCAGAAGGTGTGTGAAGGCTCTGGCTTACATGCAAGCGACCCTTACACATGCTGTGTAACTCTAAAACGATTCCCAGGGTCTGGTATTTTTGCAAGCTTGGAGCCCCTCTGCAGTAATGATACCTCATGGATGGCTTGGAAGGAGGCAGAGAGCCCTCTGAGCACTTGAGTCGAAGCCTTGTCAGAGACTGTGACCCCAGACCTCGCAGCAGCTCCTTGCTGCACCTTTGCAGTTGTGCTGCCAAAAGAGCCGCCTCCCAATTGAAGAATAACAGATGTGTTTACCACACATCAATCTGTCTCTGTCTGGGTCCTTACACAGCCCCCATCATCATCCTATTCAAGAGTCTGCAAAGTATTTAAAAATAGCATTAACAGTAACAATCTCTCTTTCTTTCCTCCCCAGCTTGTAGCAGAAATAGCTTGATTAGTGTACAGTTCTGGTGCTTCAAGAGGGATAGAAAAGAAACTGCAGAGCTTGCAGAGAGGCTTTTCAGCTTTCTTCAGGCAGCAACTGCTGGCTGCTTCGCTGAAGCACAGGCTCTTCAAAGGATGGCAGGTTTTAGATCAAGGGCTGCTTGTTCTGCCACACATCTGAGGCATTTACAATGAGGAAAGAGGCATCGCCACAGCTTTGGACCTTGGGAGACATGTGCCTGGCCACCCTCCCCACCTCCTGCCATCACACCTTCATGGCATCCAGAAGGCCGGAAAGAAAAGGAGTGGGGAAGGGGGTCTGCCCTGGGAACAGAGGAGTGACTAGGCAGAAGATAGCTCAGCAAGTTCTCAAGCCGTAGCCTGATCAGGAGCTTGGCAGGCAAGACCACGAGCATCTTATGGCATGTCTCAGATACAGATTTCAGGGGTCAATTTGAAGGAACCAGTTGTCTTCTCCAGGGCTCATCCTCACTTTCAACAGAAAGGGGGTGCCACTTCCTCAGCTCACAAGGAAGGTTTCACTCACTTTAGTAAGTGCAGTGTTTTGAGATTTGTATTTACAAAGGCAGTGTGATGCCACTCCCTAGCAATGCTTTACAGGCTGTATGTCAGCTGTGGGCATGACCCTTGACTGACCTTTTCAGTAGGTTTCCCTCCCACCTCCACATCCCCTCTCTGCCCTTCCTCCAGGACTTCTGGCAGCTCTTCCTCAGCTTTGTTTGTGTATTTCACCACACCAGCTGGGAACCAGCAACAGCGCTGCTTGCTTCTCCCCTGCCTTGAGTGCAATGAAAAAGCAAGTTCTGAGTACTCCTGTGAATAGAACAGGTACCCACAGCACAGCATCAGACACCTGCCTGCCACAGAGGACACCATCAAGGTCCCTTCTGCCCTGTAGCCAAATCCCTCATCAAAAGGGAGGCTAGAAAGCAGGAACAACTCACTCCCTGAGTCGGTTAAGGTGCTGCAAACACTCATGATGCCATGCTCATAAGATCAGCAGCAGGAACAGAGCAGGGAGCAGATGTAGTAAGACCTCAGGAGGCTCACAGCACTGAGGCACAGCTTGCTCCTTTGCAGCACGAGTCAGGGAAAGTTTTCCACAGCGTTTCATCTCCTGTGACTTACTGCTGCAAGACAGGGATGTGGTCTCTGGGTCTGCCTCAAGGCTGACACAGCATCAGGCCCCTTAGGGCATGGCAGTGAAAAAGCAAGAAAATCAAACTGCAGGAATAAATGGTGTACAGATTGCAACAATGAACTACCCTCTCCAGCGTCATCTCTTCCAGTATCTCAAAACAGTTACTTGCAGGATGGAGATTTCACAGATGAAGTGTGTGCAGAGAGAGGGGCAGATGGCCTAGGAAGGCACAGTGTGCTGTGGGAGAGCTACCACCTGAAGCACTGGAGTGCAGATTGCTGCATTTGTCTGTGCTGGACACAGCTGTGATGGTGGTGGAAGGAGAAAGGTCTTACTAGTGCAGCAACTCCACTGCCATGTGGCTGGGAACACAGACTGCCCCAGGCAGTGCTTTCAGGAAGAATAAGTAAGGTTATGATGCACTGGATACTCCACTGTCCTCTCTAATCAATCTTCTCTGGCTGCTTTAGCCAAGAGAAATGACTCTGCATGGACTCACCTTTCTCGGACCTAAGTTTCAGTTCAGAAGTGTGCAGCTTTTGCCAGGAGCCAGCTCTGACCAGGTTGGGAGAGCATATTCCTGTAGTCCAATCATGGGAAGCACTGACTAAACTGTGGGTCTGTGCATAGCAGTGAAACAGTCATGTCAAAGGTTGTGGACATAAAAAAGCAGAGCCTGGAGCATGAGTAAGCAAAGCCTGAGTGGTTTGGGCTTCCAGAGCTGCAAAAAGCCTTGGATCTATCTGTTCCTTCTGCCTTTGCATTGAGGAGAGATCCCCGTGAATCAAAGTCTTTCTTAACCAACATTCTCTAGAAACATCTCAGGGTTAGGGTGTGCACCCATGGATCGTCTCCAACTCACTGACCATACAAGGTGTCTGTGGCTAATAATCAGTCAATTATCTCCTCCACAAGTTCCTTCCCCAGCCACAGAAGAAGGATAAATTCTCTATGCTGTGCCAGGGGATGCCGAGGGACTCCAAGCCTTGCAGGGGTAGGTAATCAATTTCTTTGGTGTGGGCTTGCCTAAAATCAAAGTGCTGCAGAGCCAGAGCAGCCCAGCTAGCTAATTCTTGGAGCAGGGTAATGTTTCTGCCAGTAGTGCAAGAGAAATTCAGGCTTCTGCTGAGACATCTGCGGGGAAGCGTCTTGCCATTTCCTGACACCCACACACCGGCTTTCAGCCCTGAACGCACAGCACTCTTCTGGGCCCACCATACAACCTGGGGACTTTATGCCTCCAACACTGAGGATGGATGGTTAGATGGATGGCTTCCTCCCAGTGAGGGGGGGATACCGGGGATAGTGCCTGGGATACCGGGCAGGATAGTGCCAGCCCTTGACACACTTGGTGAAGGAGAGTAGCAGTTCATGCTCTGCTCTGGCTGAGGGAGAGGTGCATGAGCACACAGCCAGCAGGTCTGCACAGCCGTGAGCATGGCTGTGGTGACCGTGACAGGAGGTCCTGCCAGGTGCTGAACATGTCCAGCTCAGAGCATCCCTTTGGCAAGGGAAGAAGCAGGGAAGCGAAGGCACTGGCATACACATGCCTGCTGCTTTGCCTGTGTTGGTTTCATCTCTGTGTTATACTTTATAAGTGTCATTTGGGCTGTAAAATGTCACTTGATGACTTTCTTTCCAGGGTGTTTTCGGCAATGTCTGCTCCAGAAATGTGTCTGAGACCTGCCAGCTAACCTGAGAAGACAGGCTTCTCTTGTTCTTCTTCAAGAGCACTTTTCAGACAAGGATGTCAAAGTATGTGCATCGCAAAGCAGGAGCTTTCTTACCTGAAGCCAAACTTGATCAACAAGTGCCCACCTGATCCTGAAACTGTGCTACTTTCTGTGCCTTATCGTTTGCTGAAAGCTCTGGCAATCTCTTCAGGAGAAACTCCTGGAATGTGCATCCCACAATCCTCAAAGAGGATTTGTGCATCCCACAATCCTCAAGAGAGAAAGTGGGAGAACAGACTTATGCTGCCCAACTCTATACAAGGAGAAGGCTGGAAAGAGTCTCCTAGAGCAGGGGTGAGGTGTGACATCCCTCACTTCTCCTTCTGCCCTTTGTGCATTCAGCCCCCGTTAGAGGCTAAAGAGTTGCTCCACACACACCCCTTCAAGCAGCATGGTGGCTTTATGGCCGGGAGACACAGTTCATAAGGAAGGCACTCAGGGAAAACACAAAAAGTGGGCTTGTGCTTGTCTTCTACCCCCACATAACCTGATCTTAGGCAGAGGCTATAGGACAAAGTGTTGGCTGTGTCTGCTCATGTGGGCAAAGCAAGAAATCACTCAGTGGCCGCTGCAGTGGGAAGTGGTTGCACTAACACTCCAGGCGTACCTCGGAGCTAGAAGGGAAACTGAGGTATGCAGCAGAGATGCGAGCCAGCAAGCAGCAAGTGGGGAGGCCAAAACCCAGAAACATTGTGGCCTCTGGCTTCTGGCAGTGTCCTGTAGGTTTCCTTATTGTTAGTCAGCCCTCATGGTCTGTAGTCGCGGCAGGTGGCTCTTCCTTGGACCCTCGCTGGGGAGCAACAAATCAATACAGAACCCACTTAGCAGCAAAACGAGCCCAGCGGGACTGACAAAGCCAAAAAAAGCCCGTCCCCTCGCCTTCAGCCGTCAGAGCACCGACTGGGCCCGGGGAAAGGAAACTACCCCTTTCGGGGGAAAGGGTCTCGCTCCCGGCCCCTGCCCGGCCCCCCGACCCCAGCCCCCCGGTGGGTGACGTGGCGCT
>JANHFX010011453.1:0-104608 GCA_027560015.1 Chloroceryle amazona
AAAAAAAAAAAAAAAAAAAAAAAAAAAAAAAAAAAAAAAAAAAAAAAAAAAAAAAAAAAAAAAAAAAAAAAACAAAACAAAAAAAAAAAACCCAAAACAAACCAAAACCAATAAACAAAGTCTTTTGTTCACAGAATGAGCAAATGTCAAAGCATAATGAATGTAATGGTGTTAACAGTCAAAGTCACTCCTGGGTGTCTGCATCCCATGAATCTGGGTCACTTCAAGCAGAAGGACACACCTTGGCAAAAGACGTGGTTAAGCCATCAGCCTCATGAATGCACAAGTGGACACTGATACTGCTAATTAAATTTGGGTATCAGCCCATTCTTCAGTCTATTTCTGCCTGTGCTCACACTGGTATGCACAAGCTGATGGTCAGACAATGTCTTTGCCTGATCTCTGGAGCTTTTCTTAGAAGGTGGGAATCCTGAGCATGCTCAACTTCTTTTGCAGGTTAAGTTCTCATTGAACCTGTGTGCATAAATCAGGGCAAGATTTGGCCTACTCAAACAACAAATCTCAGCACTTTCAAAGCATATGTTGAGCTATTCTTAGGCATAGTGTTGACGCTTTGAGCACACACAGTCAAGATAGAGGCATGGAGACTATATAGGACATAGGGCTTGGTTTCCCACATTGCACATTGAACCTGTTCTTCACCATATACTGTAAAGAAACTCAGGAGTACAACAGAATAGAGTTGCTGCGATGTATTCATTTCTAGTTTGGGGGTTTTTTTCAGCCTCGTGTGTTCACAGGGCTTCAGCACTTGCATGACTTCTTTTTTTCAAGAAAGACTTGTGTACAAGATTGGCCTGCATTTGTGCTTGAGAGTCTTCACAAAAATGACTGCAAACTTTCTCCCAAAATCTTTTTATCCAGAATTAACCAAAAGATTTATGGGATATTGCTGGGAAGACACAAAAACACCACTAGATAAATTTTGTAGTATTTTTAAAGTGAAAGGGAAATGAAACAGATTATATAAACTCATTTAAAGCCTTTAAAAGAAAATCTTTTTTGTGTATATGCTAAATTAGAACATGGCCTTTTGAAACAGAGCTGGTTAAACCACTCATTTTAAGAAAATGCAAACAGGAAACAGTTTCTAAATGAATATGACCATGTAGAGATATGTTCTATTTTCCATTTTCTACCAGGTCATATCCCCGTGAGGCTTGTGACTGGAGTAGCAGAAGGTGATATAGGTTAGTACCAATGCAGCTTGGCAATACTGAGAGGAAGCAGCCCACCCTAGAGTTTCCTTGGTGGTACTGCTCAAAATTACTGAAAATGAGGTTAAAGGTGAGGCAATCCTTGTGGAGAGGTGTGGGTTTGAAGTGATAGAGGCTTAAGGACATAACTGGTCATGTAGGACTAACTAGAGGAGGATGGGTGTTGCCAGGGCATCACTTGGGCTCCTTTAAATGTCCCTTCAAACCCAAAACATTCTTTGATTCTATCTCAGCACAACAAAGACATGGACCTGTAGGAGTGGGTCCAGAGGAGGCCACAGAAATGATGAGAGGACTGGAACCCCTCTGCTGTGAGATCAGGGAGTGACTTGGGAGAAGAGTCAGTCTGGAGAAGAGAAGGCTCCAGGGACACCTTATGGAGGCCTTCCAGTATCTGAAGGGGGACTATAAGAAAGATGGGGACAATCTTTTCAGCAGAGCCTGTAGTAACAACAAGAGTGTGATAGTTTTAAAGTAAAAGAGTGGAGATTCAAACTAGATCTAAGGAAGAAATATTTTATAATGAGGGTGGTGAGACACTGGCACAGATTTCCCAGAGAGGCAGTCGATTCCCCATCCCTGGAAACATTGAAGGTCAGGTTTACTGGAGCTCTTAGCAACCTGGTCTAGTTGAAGATGTCCCTGATCACTGCAGGGGGTGTGGACTAGATGATCTTTAAAGATCTCTTCCAACCCAAAATGTTCTATGATTCTATGACCCTAAATGGATCCAGCCAATCAGGACTTAGATAAAGGACAAGAAGTGGCATTATTGCTAAATCCTTCTGTGACTGGGCATCTGCAGACCTGAAGGCTCTTCCTGGTCATTTACTCTCCTTGACAGAAAGAAATGGTCTCAGTTGCAAACTGTCACTTCGCATTAAAGCAACTTCCTTCCGCTTCTCTGGGTGCTAGAAAAAGAAACAAAACACAACAAAACATATCAGAGGATTGTCTAAACATGCCTCTGGGTCATTGGTAACAACCTTTCATTAACAAGGGCCAGCTGGGTAACAAATTAAGCCCTTCGCATTACTGTCTGGAGGAAAGAGCAGGGTCATTTGTTACCACTCTTTCCAGTACAGTGGGTCCCCATGTAACAGGCTGGAGGCAGGGAAGTGCTGGATTCATGTGTTTTGATGCAGTGTCCCTGTGGATTTCCAATAGACCTTCTGTTTGCAAAACTTGTGGCAGTTTGACATCTGGATTAAATTCCTTCTGTGCTGTGTGTGGACAGCAGTCTCAGAGGACAGAGCTGGTATCCACAGAGGAAGCAAACGCTCTCACCCGTGTGAGTGAAGGTTGAAATGAGCTACAAACCATCAGCTGAGATGCCCTCATTCTTATTCAGCTGTTCAATAATACTGAACAGGAGGGGTGCTCCTGCTGTGTTAAAAGTGTTCCAGAGTGTTTCAAAAGTGCTGTTATACGTCTAGTCTTTACTGTAGACTCAGCTTATAAATGAAAAGCTTCTCCTAATTTGACTTATGTCTACATACACAGACCCAGATGTAACCAAACTGATTTTTTTATTGCATTTCAGTACCTTATGGTTTTTGCTCAGCTCTGGGCCTTGTGTCCCAAAGTGGAGGTGGAATTTAAGCTTGTCTTCTTTTCAAAGAGAAGCCAAAATAACACCTCACCAGCTGTATACTGCAGACCCTTACATTGTCATCCGTCTTAACTTCTGATCTCATTGCTCCAGTGTCCTAGTGCATAGATGCTTTTCTTGACTGACCAAAGCTCAACACCCATGGACTAGTCACAGGTATGTAAAGTCAGCTCACTTTGAAGCAAGAATTTAGCCAGTGCACACATACACTGTATAAGTGCAGGATAGATCAGATTAGGGGGGCTTCAAAATCATGTGGGTCTCCTGAACCTGTAAATGGAGCCTGTCCTTCAGATCTGTACTGAACAGAGAGCACTGACAGAGGTTTTCACACATACAAAGGGAAGAATTCACATCACTCCACAAGGGAATGCTGGTGTTGGAGTCCACAGAAAAGGGGAGTTCTTTGAATCACTGGAAGAGCTTGACCATGTTGTCTTAGACCACTCAGACTAGCTGCCAGAGAGATGCCGAATGAACATGTCCTGGACTGAACATGTCCTGGCTATCTTCTTTGTTCTTTATGCCTCTCTCCTTCTGAGACTTCTCTTTTTTTTTTTATATTTTTTTTTTTTCTCGTAGCCTTTTTCATTCTTACCTGACTTTTACAGTCTCTGGGAAACGGATCAAATTTCCCTGGACTTCAGTCATGGCCTTCTTCTGCCTAGAGCAGAGTCTAAGCAACATGTTAGTGAAATTCCAACATTAAATGGCAACCATTAAGCGTAAGCATAAGAAGCAAGTTGCAAATAAAAGCAAGATTTTATTGTGCTGAGTGATTTCACTGCATAGAGTTATTTAATTAATATTTGGAAAATGCTTTAAGATTTCATCAATTAATGGAATGAGGATGTACAAATTATCTATAATTATTATTACCTCCATAATCAAGGAACACATTTTCTCTCTCTTTCTGAGACATTTGGGTAATGAGCTAATGAGGGGATTCCACTTCAGTAGGTGTGCTGAGTTTTAACACTCAATTTTGCCGGGTGAGTGATAAGCAGCTTTGAAATATTCCTCACTCTCTTGGCCATAAACCTTTTAATGGTTTCAATTTTTTACAAACCATAGACCCTGCATTACAGTCATCGCTACAGTCAGCTTAACTCCTTGTGCTGCTTAACACACTATAAAATGTCTTTACTAAAGAACATTTCCATGGAAACAGCTCATTAAAAATGAATTTTATATCTTATGTTTTCTATAAATGGACAGCTCACTTAATGGCCTTTTACTATTATACCTCTCCAGAACAGCTTCAAATTTAACCATATTTAATTCTTTTATAATTTGAAACAGCACTCTTTTTTTTTCTTTTTTCTTTTTTCTTTTTTCTTTTTTTTAAGTACTGTTACAAGATATCAGCTTGATATGCCAGGGCACAAAAGAGCTGAAAATCAAGAATCATGTCCCCCACACAAACAGACTAAACACATCTATAGCAGAGGAAGGTCCTCGCACTGATTTAGGCATTCCAGAGCATGCCAAACTCTGTGAATTTTACTCCAAATCCACCACAGTTCTTATTTCACCAAAAAGTGTAAAAAGATGCTTTTTACCAGAATAAGTGGGCAGACCAGTCTGAAAATACCTCTGTCTTCTCTTGTCAAGATGACTTGCCCAGAGGAAGTTATGATTTGCCTTTACATTAATCCGTTGAAAACCTTCTGAAATAAAAAGGTGATATATTTGAATGAAACCCAGAATCTTCTTCCAACACAAGAAAAAGAAAAAGTGTGTCAGCACTTGGTCGTTATCTGGATTCTTCAGCAGCAGAATTAATTCTTCGTGGATTATACAATTTACCACTCTTCTCCAAAGGGAAGTCTTGGCCAGTGCTGTGTCTCTGGTTCAATTTCCAGAGAATTCAGGAGCTTAAAGATGTTACTGGACCATTAGTATTCATCAACTAACATCCCACACCAACTAGCATCAGCATTTGTCAACTAATGACTAATATCATCATCTCCTGAAGAGATCTTCTATTTGAGCTAGCTTTAGCTGAGCTGTTATTCATCAAAACCTCCTTTAATTTGTCTCATTTTTCAAACTGGATTTTTTTTTTTCCCCAGGCTCAGTTTGAGGATTTTTCACTTGTGTTGAGAAGTCCATGATGTCTATTAGGAAATCTTTGCTATGGTCATTGGCATGGAGGCATTCCAGAAGTGCAAGACTGGGGACACACAGGAGACCACAAACACAGGCTAAGAGAGTTGGGGTTGTTCAGCCTGGAGAATGTGGAACTTAGTAGTGGCCTATCAGTACTTAAAGGGGGCCTACAGGATAGATGCAGAAGGACTCTTATCAGGGACTGTAGTGATACGACAAGAGGTAATGGGTTTAAACCGAATCTCTGACTAATCCCCAATGCACACAGCTGCTGGATAGGCTGCTTTGTGCTCCCATGTCCTTTGCTGTGGCCTTTAAACACTACGGTTTGGATTCCCATTGGAAGACCCTATCAAAAAGCTGAATATGACTGAATAACACTATCATAAAGCTAAATGACCGGTCCAGTAGTGGTACAGCTCCAGTGTCATGTTGCTTTCAGTAATCTTCCAAGGGACATTGATGAATGGGCTGCCATAGACCTGAATTTGCCTAATGAACTTCCCTGGATATCAGGAGCAGGCAGTACTTTTTCTCTCTCTTTTTTTTTATTTCCATTTTTCTGTTTATTTTGTTGTTTTCTTGTGTCATTGGGGTTCTTTTCTTTTTTTTTTTCTTTTTCTCAGGGTTTTGTTTTCTTTTCTTTTCTGAGATGAATGAGCACAGACCATGACCACACACTTAGAGTACAGTACTCTCTTTCCCAGTCACTTATTTTCACAAAATGAAAAATATATATCCTGCTGTATGTGCATGGATGACCAACTGCTAGAATTTAAAAGTACTTAAAGACTTAGCAGATGACAGATATTAAATTTTGCTTCCTTTTAGCCATGAAGACAGCAATGGAGCCTGACTAACAAGGGACAATTCAGTGGAAAACAATATTAGAAAATATTCTATGAGTAGTTATAGCAATATTCTCTGTAGTACCTTAAAATTGTATTTCTTCATGCTTACCACCTTCCTAAACATTCCCCTCTGCCCCTAAACATGCAGACCAGAGTATCTCTATTGTCACCAAATATCAGAGCATATGGGAGAGCCAGTCACAAACTGTATTACAAATAAATTACTTCTCTAAAGGGCAAAATCAAGGTCTTTTGCAGACTCCTCATTATTCAGCTTCTAGGGTATTTCTGGACTACATGGAACTTGGGTGAGACATTCAGCATGTAAACGAATTTTGCATCCAAAAGATGACCAGTAAATTTCTGATGTTTCTTGGGTAGCTTTCTCATATTTGGGTGGTTTTATGCAAGATGGGCACATGGAAGTTCTGTTGCAGATGTAGGTCAAGGCTAAAATGTTTTTTATTTCACTTGCTGTAGTTATTTGTCTGGAAAGAGAATCATGGAGTTTCATTCATGTTCCTCAAAATAACATTAGGAAACCTGCAATGTTGCCCTCAAAGAGAAGAGACACCTAAATCTATGGGAATGTGCTGTCTCCTTCACAGGGGCAACACTTCTGAAGACGATTACCTCTAATTAGAGGAGGGAGATCAGAAGATTGGAATTTTTTTTCCTTTAGACTTTTGTGAACTAATAAATTTCTTTAATCTGTGGACCACATTTCCAAAAGTAGCCATTGGATTTGATTCCTTAATATACACATACACAGATATTTCTGTGTCGGGATAGAGGATAATTAGATTTAAGGCAAACAAGAGCAGAATTATTCCATGAAGGAAAAAAACAAAAACAAAACAAAACAAAACAAACTATTTTTTTGTTCCTGGTGGTTTTGGAAAAGAAAATAAACTAATTAACTGAACTGAATGTGTCTCCTGACTCTGTAGTGATGAGCTATCTCACAGTAGGGGAGGCCTTTCTAAAATAAGAGCTATTACATGAAAAACAGCTATCCACAGATCTGAAAAAACTGCCTTCCATGCTGCTTCCATCCCAGCTCTGTCTCATTTCTGTACCAGGGACCAGACACTGAGTGAAACTCAGTGTACATAGTCATTGTATAATAAACTATGTATATAAAGTTTGATATGACAACCAACATGTTAAATTTAATCAATATTGAATATACATCCTTAATGAAAATTTTTCCTTATGAGCAAAGGGAGATTTCTTTGAGCATTAGTGATATCATTGATATCTTAAGAGAGTTCTGAGAGAGCTAAGCAGATTATGGCTGTGATTCTGAAAAAAAAAAAAAAGTAAAAAAAGTATCAGGATGCAATATCTGCAACTATGATAATTTATGAGCATCAAAAATAGATGTGAATATTAACCTTTGAGAATATATCACATATTACATATTAAGATGAAGACGAATCGGTGTGGTAGAAGGCAAAAAATCAATGTAACTATCAAATTATGCTCATGAAAAAGCAAATAACACTTGGGTTGAGAAAATGAAGGAGGAGGTGAAAGGGAAACAATGTCAATTGCCCTTGAACCCACTGGGATCTGAGGGGCTGTACAGAATTTATAATTTTTATAATTAACCCCCTTTTTTTCAACATGAGTTAATGTTCATGCATGGGGCAGGATGCTCTCCCAAAATCTGTTCTCTTTAAATATGTGTTTTTTAAAAGGAATGAGAAAGCAAGAGGCCAGCATACTGCTGAGGGGCAGGGGAGGGGAGAAAAGAAAAGAAAAAAAAAAGGTATCCAGAGAGCTTATTAATGCTTGTCAGCAGAAATCGAGATGAGGAGCCAGACTGGGCATGTTTCTGTAGTCTTGTGTCTGATACAGAGCCCTTTGGGGAATACAGAACCCGAGATAATTGTAGACACAGTATGATAATACACTGCAGTCAATTTCAATTTGGGTCTGATGATCAATAGATGTTTTCCTTTCTCTATCTTGATTCAATGTCTAATAAACAGAGGCAAAAAGATATTCCACTTCCTCTAAGGTTAGTGTGCTTCTGAAGTGGAAAAATATATTAAAGAAAACATCTTGGTTATTTTCTTTCCTATTGATTTTGCACTAACAAGGGTGGGCATGGGGGAAATTGGAAATCTTTATGGTGGGCAAGGGTAAGAACTGTAGTACCACAGCTTGTTTCCAAGAGAAAAGATTCCCTAGATATCTGAGGAGATATATAGGGAGAATTAAAAATGACTGGAGTCCAACACTGCAAAGACTTAAAAGGAGTTGGAATATCAATGACAGATGCTTAGTCAGAAATATTTAGCAGGAAGGATGAGAGATACCATGTTAAACCATTCAAGAGATCCTAATTTACATCCTTCTGAGAAATTAGTTCTGTGGTCTCCTAAAACAAGTTCAAATGCTTGGAAGTGGTCTAAGGAGCTCTTGAATGCAGGTTGCACCTTCATTAGAATGGTCTATCAAATGACAGGCCCACCTAACCAGAGGAACTGCATCAAAGTCAGAGCTTTGAATCTGAGATGCCCTGAAAGGCTGAGTTTCTCTCACACCACTGTTTCCATTTGTGCCATGAGTTCCTTGCAGTGGAGTAACACTGTCAAATAACAGGTCTTCACTAATTTGCCCTTTTTTTGAAGTTGGACAGTGCTCTGAGAAACCTGCTGTAGTTGAAGATGTTCCTTCTCACTGCAGGGAGTTTGGACAAGATGTCCTTTAACAGTCCCTTCCAATCCAAAACATTTGATGATTTTGCGATTCCTAAAGGAAACCCTTTACCCCATGACCAACAGCGCATGCCTACTGGCTGGCAGTGATGTGAAATAGGTGGGTGGATTACAGCCTTTGTATCTCTATAGTAAATCCACCCTTGATGCTAACTAATCATTGGGCTTCCTTGTCATCCCAAATGTTCTTCAAATCTAACAGCCTTGCTGTTTTCACTGTGAGCACAGGGTAAGTCTGAGTGAATATTTACCTTCTGATAATTGCACAATATTAGTCCTTAGGGCCTTGGCTGACACAGGAACTGCAGTTAATTTTCATGATGTACTGCTACCCTGTAATTAGTTAAAAGTTGGCTCTGGAATGTCAACGCAATTTGGCTATTAATTACAAAGCAGTGTTTTTGAGCACGCTTTTGAAATTGTAAAGCAACTTGCCCAAAGTGTAGTTTGGGCAACTTATATTTTGGAGAGAAGAACAAACCCCTGTAAAAAAGCCCCTATCTTTTGCTTCTTTCTTTCTTTCTTTCTTTCTTTCTTTCTTTCTTTCTTTCTTTCTTTCTTTCTTTCTTTCTTTCTTTCTTTCTTTCCTTTCTTTCCTTTCTTTCCTTTCTTTCCTTTCTTTCTTTCTTTCTTTCTTTCTTTCTTTCTTTCTTTCTTTCTTTCTTTCTTTTTTATTTATTTTTATTGTATATTTCAGACAGGCTCGGTAACCTATTCAGCCTGGAGATAAACACAACTTTCAGTTTCCTAAAACATCCTTAGATGCAAAGTGAAATGAATGTTGTGAGAAGGCCCATGGGGGATCTGCTGCAGGGCCATGTCTCATGCTGGTTTCAAGATGTGAAGAAAGTTTGACTTTTGAGTGGTTCACAAGGAAGTAATTGGGTGAAGAATAGATATTACATGATAATGATCCAGTACAGTAGCTGGTGTCCAGATAGGTCATTATTGATGATCAAAGATCATCTTCCTGAATAGATCATGTTTTAGCAAATATTTTCTGTCTCATCTCTAGAACAGTAGATAAGAACAAAAGCTGATCTTTTTACCTGTTTTTTTCCTTAAGAGATTTCTATGTGGAAAGTTTATTTCCTCCTGTATCAAGTGGGTTTGTCAGCTAATTAAATCTTCTGTAAAACATACACTCTTTGTTTCTGATCCTGTTTCCATTTCCAGCCACTGCTTCTTGCATCTCTTGAAAAAAAATTCTCCTTTACGCAGGTATTTTAAGACTTCATCTTTGGAGAGCAATTTGATTGCCTAATCAGAAACTTCTAGACCTCAGGATGTTCATCAAGCATTCAGCTGTTAGTCCAGAAGAGGAGGTTACCCCTATCCAACCTACCCTTGGATAGTCATGACTAAATTGCTATGAAAATAACCCTGTGGACCTCCAGCTGGCCTAAAGGATGTGAATTTGATATCAAATCCAACCTCAAGGCCATTGCTGCCATGCAGAGTAAAGACAGCTTATGCAATTGATCCTGAAGATGCGGAATTTACTGGTCTCTGTTCAAAGAAGACTGAAACTGCTCAAGTGGGGTACTCAAAATCCAAGGTCCTCTGTGATATAGGCCATCCAGCAGCACTTTGAATAGCTTATGCTTAAAAAAAAACAGAAGGAAGAATGAAATAATCTTAACTGAGTGATAAAAACTGTATTAGGATCAAAGGCTACAATGAGTTCCTCAGGCTTTTTTCATTCACACATCCATCCTTCACTACAGTGGCTAAGTAATTCTCAGTCATATTCTCAGGGTAACACTGTTCATGAGATCTGGGTTTGTTCACCTAGAAAAAAAAAAATGAAATACCAGAAAAAAAAGTGAGATTTTAATCTTTGAAGATGTTCAGAACCTGACTGGACAGGTCCTTGAGCAACCGGCTCTAATTTTGAATTTGGATCTAGCTTCAAAAGTAATCCATCTTTGAGTATGGGGGCATTTCTGAAGTCCTTTCTGACCTTAGCAATCATGTGATTCTTCTACAGAGAGTTATCAGAATCTCGCCGAGTTTGTAAGAGTAATGTTTGTGCTCCACAGCCCTTGTGTGTCCCCATCTGCTTCTGGTGTCCTCTGGTAGCTTCTGGATATCTGATATCTCCAGTCTGGTGGAGATTCATCTTTTCTGAGAAAAAACAACACTGGTGGCACTGTGAAGAAACCAGGGTACTGCGTCATTAGTTTCTAAAGCATGTGTATTTTCTTTACTTTTGCCATCCTTGCCAACTTTTCTGATCCTTCCCCTCACATTTTATTCCCTCTAGTCATGCCTGATGAGGTTTCAATGCATCCAATCCCGATTGCTACAGCTTTCCAAATATATTTATTTAGGGAAACAATATGCAGGAGGGTGACTTAAATGTTAATGATATAAGATACGTTTTTTTATATATAAAATCCATCTCTGCTTAATGATCTAGAGTCACTGCAGACTCCTGCTTAAGGTAGATAAGAGCTTGTGGCCCTCCTGGAATAACAGAGGATGAAGCAGTACTTCAATTAACAGTTACCTCAAATCTATGTGTTACTAAATAACAGAGGATGGATGCAATGAATTAACAGATCAGAATAGCTTAGGGCTTCTCAACCTCTGCAGACCCCTTCTGCTTTTTAAACCTACTCATCCTGAAAATGTCTCGCTTGTTGGGGCTGAAGCAAGATCATTTATACATCCTGAGGGCTGGATGCAATCCTAGGAAAGTCTTCATTTGCTCATCTGTCTGTATACATTTTGAGGCATGTTGAGTATTCTTTTCTAGACTTGCTAAGTGCTGTAAAATAGCTCTTGGTTCATTTGCTTTCCAAATAGAGGAGAAGACCAACAATGCTGAAGATAAAAGAATCACAGAGTCACAGAAGGGTAGAGATTAGAAGGGACCTCAGGAGATCATCAAGTCCAATCCCTCTGCCAAAACTGGTTCATGAAAATGTGTGCTTAAGTACTTTTGCTCTTCAGAACTGTTGGACCAAAACAATTCAGGTCCATTTTACAGCTGAATTCCTCAGCTGAAAAGAAAGATTTCAATAGCGATGAAAATTTCATCTTTCCTCATAGATAATATTTAATTTAGAAATTTAACTCTCAATGACAAACCATTACGAAGCAGAAGGATTTTGATCCCGGTTGCATAACTGTTTCACTCAACCCAAGCTGAAGGTTTATTTCAACAAAAGGAGTTGATTACTTAGGGTTCATTTAACCCAAGGGAATGTTTATCCTGCCACTATCAGTTCAGTTTATCACCTGAACAACAGCAAGAAAGAAGCAAGAAAAAAGTTAATGCAAGTCATATATGTAACCCCTGATTCACAACACAATCTGAAAACCACTGAAGTCTGATCTCTTACTGCCTTAGGTCTTACCTGCAATCAGCAGTGTGGGTACTGAAAGGTATGTAACTGTTCCTCATTCCCTTGTTTCTTTGCTGATGACTAAGAGCATGGATCTGTGCTTTCCCTAAATATCTATTTTCTTGTGCTGCTTCTACCCTTGCATTAAATCCAGTGGAGAACTCAGACCACCAGCAAAGTGCTCTTGTTCCCCCCACCCCTGTCTTGCTCAGTCATGTCAATGGAACAGACATAAAAAGTTCATAGCCACTAATGGCTCAATTGGCTTCAGCTTTATGATCCAATTTGAAAGTAATCTCTTTTATTTTACTATTTAATGGGCCAATTTTAACAAAGTGTGCAAAGAGGGATGGGTAGAGGCAAAGCAGCACACCCATAGAACAGGACTTTATTGGAGAAACTGTTCTTTGCTGGCTCTGTTGCAGCCTCAGGCCAGGTGGTGGCTGAGGAAGAAGACATGGTGGGTAGCATCAGTCCAAGCAGGGATAACTCTTGCTGGCAGACCAGCTGAGCCTAGGACAATGTGAGGTCTGCAGGACTATGTGTGATGCTAGAGTAGTGTCTTGGGTTTCATAGATTATTAGCAGTATCCCAGCACTGGGCAGGGTGTGTTTGTGTTTCAGGAGGCCTGGAGCAGCCGGGAGTTTTGTCCTTCCCACACCTTATTTGAACAAGATCCTGAATTCTCACCAACGGCTATTCCAGAAGACCAAATAGGAAGCACATCCATGAGAAGTTGGCTGGTGGATTTTGGTTTTGCAAGGTCACTCACCCACATGCTGTTCACCAAAGAGTCTGCCCCACCTTAGCCACACAGCCCAGTGGGCCCTATGGGTCCTGTCAGACTTGTGCCCTTGAGCCATCCTTGTAACTTTTTCCTTCCCCGTTTCCCTCCACCCCAGACACCCTCCCTCCCCCTGTCTTTGATTTTCTTTCCAGACAGTGTCTGCATCCTGTTTTCCAAAACTCATCACCATGAAAATTTTACGTTGAGGCTTCACTCCAAAGAACATGTAATCCTAAACAAGCTCCTTTAGGGTTATTCAGAGAGGTAGGTGAGAAGGAGATTTTTCAAGTGACTCTGTTGCTTGCAGACTTGGCACAGGAATGAAGTTCAGGACAAAACTGAAATGCTTTCCCTGACCATCTCAGATGCTGAGGGATTACAGAGTGGGATGCTCTGACTGTGTAATCACCAACACATGAATGTTGTTTTCACTTGACTAAGCTCTGTGGGTACTGTGAGGGAGCTCATATGCCTGCCCCTGCCAAATGGCTTGGATAGCAACAGCCATTGTGATAGGAACCTAAGTGCAGCCAGCGCACCTGAATTCAGCGCACAGATATGTCTGAAAGGGTATTTCCCATAATCCCATAAACCATCACCTAGATGAAACCCTACCTGGGAAATAGCAAAGACTTCTGAAAGAGAAAATTAGTTACCTTGAGATGGGCCATGACAATTTGCAAGAACATGGGGAGACCTTTGGAGTGGAAATAGCAGTGGTCAAAACCTGTTAATAAATCAATAAACTTTGTTTCTGAATGAGTTTAATGTGAACTGAGCAGCTTTTTCCTTGCCACAGGCACTTTGCAAGACTACAGGAACTCAAAGGCTCTTTGGATACTGTACTGATGATATCATTCCTGGTATGTTGTTGGCCAAAGAATTCTATGTACTTTAGCCAGCTGGATGTGAGGTGCACAGCAGAAAGACTGTGGAGAGAAGTAGCCAAAATTCTCAGGTGCATGGTGGAAAAATAGTGGGAAAATTGAATTTGTGGCCATCACTGAAACAACACTCAGCACAGAATAGCAGGGAGCCATCAGCCTCCAACTCTCTTAATTACTTTGTGCTTCCACTTGAAATAAATAATAAATTAACATCCCTTGGGCTATACTCTCTACAGTTTACCCCATAGGTGGGATGGGGCTCTATGCCCTTGCACTAATAACAACTCAATTGCTCATGCACAATGGGGCAGCTCTAGCAGTAATAATTGTAAGGCTTTATTTTCAAGTAGCTCTAAGCCTGAGGTCAGCACCTGCTCAGCATACATGTAGGAAAATCCAAATTCAGTCCTTGTTTTGGCAGGTGCTCTCATACTTGAAATACTTGAACGGAAGTTTAGCACAGCAGTGGACTGAAAACTCTGGATGTTCTCATCTTCAGATTCAAACCCTGTCCACAAAATGTAGGAGAACACATGAGTTCTCACATTGTTTGACTGTTGCTGCTAGCCCAGCTCTGTGTTGGAGACAATTTATTGAGATACCCATTCATGGATTAGGGCTTGCAAGTCCCTAAGGCAGGTTGCTTCGGTTGTTGCAGAAGGCTGAGAAGGCCTGGGATTGAAGATAAGGCAGAAGAAAGAGTATGAAGAAACCGGGATCATATCAAGGCATTTCTATCCCTGTGAGAACTTAAGATGCAAGAGATTCTGCTCTGGTTTCAATTTCTCCTGCTTTTCTTCCATAGCAGTAATAGGAGCATCTTACGGTAACGACTTATTGAGATGGGTTATTTTCCTATTTTGGTTTATCCATCAGCCTGTTGTCATCTAAGGGTCAGAAGGGTGATAATTGTCACCCCTGGTATTCTTGTAGGAAGCAGTATCTTGCCTCAGAGTAGCCATAAAACCTGCAACTGACAGAGAGTAAGGCAATTACATGTGGAGTAAGAAAAGCCCGTGAGGTCTTTATGTCTCTTGATTTTTAACAGGCTGCCTCTGCAGACATTCATCTGGAATGAAATATGATGAACAGTGAAGGAGATGCAGAGGAGGGGGATGGAATTCCCTGTGCAGACACAGAGCCAAGCTACTTAGATCTATGGCAGCTCTCTTCTCAGAGCATCAGTTGGGAATATTTGCTTCCTCTTTAACGCCACCATTGACATTTCATTGTTACAAACCTCACTCCCTCCTAAATGTCTTTCTCTGTCAGGGAAACATTAACAGTAGCTGAGATATTATTTACATCCCTGGAGCTTTTAGACTGGGAAACACATTTGTGGGCAAGTTTGCTGTTGTTTTCTCCACTAATACTTCAAGCCCATGAAGGGATCTCTTTTTCTCATCATGTCAGCTAAAAGCTGCCTTTTACGCATTCAGTTATCACTTACTCAGGATAAGTCCTGAAGTAAATTCCCCAAATCTTGGAGACATGGAACCACAGAAATGTCTGGGTTGGAGGGGTCCTCTAGAGGTCATCTAGCCCAACCCCCCTGCTGAGAGCAGGGAGCAGGGACATCCTCAACTAGAGCAGGTTGCTCAGAGCTTCATCAAGCCCCACCTTGAATGTCTCCAGGGATGGGGCCTCAACCACCTCCCTGGGCAACCTGTTCCAGGGCTCCACCACTCTCGCGGTAAAGAACTTCCTCCTGATTTCTAATCTAAATCCACTCCTTTCTAATTTAAAACCATTACCCCTCATCCTTTCAACACCAATATTCGGAATCAAATCACAGCTTCCCTAGCAGATAGCTCTTCCCAACTTACCTTTGCAATAAAGGAAGAACCCTCTGTGCTAACCCAGGATGCTACGACTTCATTCCAGAGCTGTCCCTGTTTCCATGCTTATAACTGAAATGCACTGAGAAGTGTGCAACCACATGTAAAAATTAAAGTTTTGGGCTTCTAAGAGCTTTCTTGTCACTTTGTGGTCCCTTTATTTAGCAGTCTAGACATGTGCCTTTATTATCTTTGTATTCCATTTCATACAAGGGACATGTGCCCTTAGTATCTTTGTACCACACCTCCAGTTACTCAGATTGATTGCAGTTGAAAACACTTATATATCTCACAGCATCCTTTATGTTCCTTTGAATAGATCTTCATTTTAAAATCAGGATTTCCGAGTGAATGAAGTAAAATGCAATTCTACATTCAGGAACCAAAAGAAAGGAGAAAGTTAAATGGTCCATGAGAGAGAGCAATCTTTCTCTTTGGCTGCACAAATCTGTTTGTAGACATCTGTCAGAGGAAGAGCCCTTCAGGACTGAGAGAGCTATTACTGCAACT
The DNA here is from genome assembly GCA_027560015.1 of Chloroceryle amazona. Taxonomy (NCBI): domain Eukaryota; kingdom Metazoa; phylum Chordata; class Aves; order Coraciiformes; family Cerylidae; genus Chloroceryle; species Chloroceryle amazona. The sequence continues at coordinate 15,918 of JANHFX010011453.1, forward strand.
GAGATGGGCCTCATTCAGTTACAGCTGCACATGTCTTAATTCATAAGGTCAGAAAATCTATGTCCTTTTCCTGTCTTTTATTTTTGATCCATTTGAGCACAGGCAGGGCCCATCGGAAAGACTGTCTTGGCAGTTATGTGAGGTTTTTATGTATGGAAGTAGTGATTATCACAAAACAGCACAAGTTCAAGATCAAGAGCTTTAAGGAAAGTATCCAACATCAGGAGGCACTTATGGAAATTATGAGAGCTGGTAGTACTCCACTCCGTTAAGGAAAAAGTACCAGAACAGCACAATTTGCACAGATATTTATTTTAAAAGACACAAAAACTCAGTGTGTGTGAGCTCAACAGACTTATTCAGTCCTTTCTTCTTGGTCCCTCATAATGAAACTGGACATGGAATTATAGAATTGTTTAGGTTGGAAAAGACCTTTAAGATCATCAAGTCCAATCATTAACCCAGGACTGCCAGGTCACCCCCTCATGCCAGTCATGCCCCTCAATAGCACATCTACATGTCTTCTAAATCCCTCTAGGGATGGTGATACTTGCAATGTGTACCTGTGGCAGTACAAAGAGATCCTACAAAGGGGAATAAGGCAGTTACCTTTCATGAATTCTTAGACTCCCTTCTGCTCTGGGAAAATTAACATTCATCCTGGGAGTAGATTGTGATCTTTACAAAGAGAATTAAAAAAAAAAAGGAACTGAAAGAACACAAGCCATTACCACCCTTTATCTCAATCAAACAGTTCTATGGTACTAACAACACAGGAAAATAAGTATTAATAGAGCACCTGTCTGAAAAAAAACAACAACAACAAAACCAAACAAAAACAACAAAACAAAACAAAAACCACAAATACCAAAATACTGCAGCAAAATAAACAAAGAGAAACTTTAAAAATGTAATTGGAGCAGCCTAGCAACAGAACTCTAGGTTTTCAGCAGGGGCATTGACCCAGCCCTGAAAACCTCTCCTAAACACCACAGTTACACTACATCAGTGTGTACTTCTTACTAATAGAGTTTCTGCCTGCAGGCTCAGGCAACGTGTATAATGGCAGTGTTTTCCAAGGGGGAAAGGGATCAGTCCAGCCCTGACTAAAGGGTCCTGTGAGGCAGTGATGACTCTGCAAAGGAGACAAAACCTCTCCATCTGAAAGTTTAGAAAGAGAAACCAGTCCTACCTATGTTTGTGTGCACCCCAGCACAGCTCTGATTCCATCCCTGGCAGCATCAAGAGAAAGATTCCTGTGGACTTAACAGAACCTGATGTCATGCAGCATGTGTCTGGTTGCATTGAAAGGCAAAGTGGGAAAAGGCTCAGTGAGGAACTTTCACAGTCAAAAAATGCATTGCAGTGTCAAAACACCAACTATTGACCTCTATTTATTTCAAAACATCCCCCCAAATCACCTTTATTTCCCCTCTCCCACCACCCAGCACTAGATACCAGTTCCAGCACTGCATGAGTCAAACCTTGGTTGGAGCTAAAGTCTTTTCCTTCAGTTGCTGCAGAGCTATTGCTAATCATTCATTAGGAAGCATCTTGTTTCTACATAACAATGAAACAACCACCTCTGGAAATGATCAAGAGCACATACCTAGAGAATGAATAAAGGATCAACAGATGTGGGCACCTGAGTCAACTCGTGCTTCACCTGTTGTCCACCAGGATTCCCAAGTCCTTCTCCGCAGACTTGTTTTCCAGCAGGTCAACCCCTAACCTGTACTGGTGTGGGTAGGAAGACCCATACTATCCGGTTTTCAGTTCAGTTTGTTTCTTTTCAATATCTGTTATGCTGCTGTGAACCTAGAAGAATAGGTCAAAGATTGCCTTGGTTCTTTGGAAAGCATCATGTAAAGTGATCTTTCGTGGATTCATGTACCTGTAAAGCCCTGACACATAGGTATTGATCTCCAGCTTCAAGAAAGAACAGTTTTCTTAGGAAAACAAATGGAGTAGCATAAGAACTACTGTAAACAATTCCTGCAATACTGGAAATAACAGCTTTATGTATTTGGTACTGTTACTCCTACAGGCATTTCCCTTTGATGATGTTTCCCATGGTTGAATAAAATGCTCCAACCCTTTATTCACACTATTTTACTTATGTATTTTTCCTAATCAATCTCCTTTAAACTTTGAGAACAGGTGACTTGTTGCACTCACATTGTGACTAACATGTAATAAGAGTAATAAAATGGATTAAAAAGCCACCTAACACACAGATCTCAAATAGCTGCCGATGCATAATCATTAATGAATAGAAAAGGCAAAAAACCTCCCAGTGGGTTCTGCAAGGATTCCTTCCAAACATGAGGTTATTTTACAGCAGGTTGCTAGAGGCAAGTATGAATTTACTGGTGGCAAAGTCTATGAATGATGCAAAGACTGAGGAGGTGTTTAAGTCCTTGGTACAGGAAAAGTGTGAAGGGGACCTGACTGGCATTCAGACATGTAGTACAGTTAAATGAAAAATGTGGACCCACGGAAGCAAAAAGTGGAGGTTATGCATATGGAAGGAAAAGGTTTTGTCAGGGGATTGCTTTTACAGTCCCATGGGACAACAGTCAATGGAATAGCCATGTCAAGGAGTCTTAAGTGATCCCTGGATGTGTGAAGAAATGCTGAAAGGGACTCTCTGCATCCATGGATGTCTTCTCTCTGATGGGAGTGTTTGTACACTTTGAAAAGGGTTTGAGGAAAACAAACAAATCAGGGATGTCGTTTTGAAGACTGGAGGAAATGCCCTGCAGTAAATGGACAAAGTTACCTGATTTCTTATCATGTTAATGCAACAAAGTGTTGACCTAATTATTAAGGACAATCTGAGAATGTGATGTTTGCACTTTGCTTAGCAAGGAATGTACTGAAACAGGACAGAACACAGGGCCCAATGGCAACCCAAGTTCTCACCTGAAGTATGAGTTTAATTGTTCATTGTTGTGGAGGGTGGGGTTTTTGCATTGAACTGCCCTGCTTGTGGTGACCATGTTCATCTCTGCAGAGTTAAGCTTTGCAAGCCATGCTGAGCTAACTCAGAAGGAAAAAAAGGAAAGAAAAAAAAAAAAAGATAAAAAAACAAAAAGAAAAAAAAGTAGAAAAGAAAAAAGGAAAAACAAAAAATATAAAGGAAAAAAGAAGAAAGAATAAAAACACAAGAAAAAGTTTAAAAAAGGAAAAAGAGAAAGAAGAGAGAAGGAAGAAGGTGAAAGGAGAATGAAAAAAGAGAAATAATAAGTAAGAAAGAATAAAATAGAGGAAAAAAAGAAAAAGAAAACTAATAAAAATAATTGAAGAAAAGAAGGAAGAAGAAAGAAAAAGGAAAAAAGAAATTGTAAAGCTGTTAAAGACTTAATCTTGTCTTCAGACAGAGAAAAATACTTTTTCATGCTTGTCTCTTCAAAACAAGCCAGCTGCTCCATGTGTTAATGAAATCTGAATACTGGCATTTGTTCATGACACAGAATATGGGACTTGAGGCAGGAAATAAGATGTTGCTGGACCATGGCTGATAAAGGACTGTGAAAAGGAAAGAGATCTCTGGGTACCAGCTGTGTTGGCTGAAGAGGAATCAACACTGATACTGGAAATATCTGGGGGAGCCTGTGGTTCCAGGGAGCTAATGGTATCTGGGTTTTGACTGCACTCTGCCAGCTTGTCCGAGCAAGGGGAGAATCAGCTTCCTCTCTGACTTTCTAAAGAACTACAAAACAAATTAAAACTCTGCCAGCACTTTTCTTGATGGCACTGTACCTACTGATTGATAAAAATAGTCAGGAAGACACCCGAAAAGATACTCCTCCCAATTTGCTGCTTTCAGTTTCCAACCATCTGCTCCTGGAAGTTGGTGTGTCAAGAGCAGAAACAAGCAGTGCTAAGAAATACGGGATTTTCCAGAAAACCAAAAAATTATTCTGATTATAATTCCCAGTCTTTCTTTATGAGTGTCTTACCCACCGATAAAAATGTCTCTGGATTTTGCATGCAGCATCGTAATAATTACTACTAATCATTTTGTTATGACAATGACATGTTCCTCGTGGCTGGGAGGTGGTCAGTTGAAAGTGAATTAAAGAGAAGAAGAAAAAAATTCAATTAACAAGGGTCGTGCCTCTCTTGCTGAGACTAGGAACGTGACAATACTAGGAAGAGAATAGAAACGGGGAGGATTCCAGTAGTGAAAGGAATTCACTCTTCTCCCAGGCAGATAAGAAACCTGTGCGAGGAAAAAAATATACATCTCCCCCTTCCCAGTACTAATCACAGATTCAAAAGGAAGGGTATAAAAAAATCACATGCAGATAGCAATTCTTCCTCAGTACATTTCTCCCAGCAACTGCCAACTCAAGAGATTGAATGCCGTATTCAATACCCTACAAGCTACAACATGGATTTTACAGAGACACCCAGAGATGAAAAAGTAGTAGCAGATTCTTTTAAGTTCCCAGAATGTGGTTTTGATATTATTCTTGCAGAGGATTTAAGGCATTTTGGTCCTAGGGATGCGAGTTTGAAGCTTCGTGCTTTATTTTATCCAAAGACAGCTTGTTGCAAATCCAAGTGGTTGGCCCATGGGTGAAGCATGAGGATGTTCACAAGTATAATGTTGAGTAGTCCCAGCCTGAGAAGCTAACGGGAAAAATAGCAGCATGCTACTCATGCTATGTAGGCTTTCGTGAACCTGTAAATCTTCTGGTCTGAGTCTGCATACCATCTAACAGAAGAATTAAATGGAGATTATGTGGGTTTTTTTCTTGTGTCCCTCCTTTCCCCCTTTCTACAGGAGGTGACTGTTACTAGACGAGGATTTTGCTAGAAGTCTTATCTCCTTTCCCAGCGATTTCTGGTGCTAACATAAACAGAGGTCACACCCTCCAGAAGTCCACCTCACACGTGTCCCATCACAGCTTCAGATCTCTCCTTGTTCAGGTGTTTGTGTCTATCCAACTGTGCCACCTTCAATATTATCTTCCACAGGAAACAAACTTGAATGGACTTCAACAGACTTGAACATGCTTTTACAAACTACACAGAGCTTTTTAGCTGCTGTTGAACTTCCCTGGACTGAAGTGGGAGAGAATGCAGTATATTTGCTAAACCCATTAATCAATCGATTACAGCCCAAATTAATTTTTACGTATATTTCATATTACCCAATGAAACACAAAGCAGATGTTTTAGTGAAAGGGAGTCTGCTCAGATTATTATCATATGCTGTGAAGGGAAAGCATGGGGAGATGACAGCCTTTTATTGGATAGTTCTTCAGGTGAAAATTATTACTGAGAATCACACAATCCCTTAAACCCAAGCCTCAGCAAATTTAAATTATATATTGAAAAAACAAAACCAAAACAAAATTAAAAAAAAAAACAAACAACCACAAAAAAAAAAAAAAAAAAAAAAAAAAAAAGAAAAGAAAGAAGTTGAGCATGTTAGCTACATTGTTTCTGACTTGTCATTCTTTATCGGGCAATTTGACAAAGTAGTTCTGTACAGCTGTGTCTTTCTCCAGACGAAATGTAAAGCAAATTAGAATGTGTGCATCCATAAATCTCCATGGCTGCAGCTGTAGCAGATGGGGGAAGAGGGGGAGGAGGGAGTGATGATGCATGGAGCATCTTACAAAAGATCAGTATCTTCTCCAGTTTAGTTTTCCTTTTGCTTTATTTTCTATTTTTTATCATCCTTAACTTAAAAAGTGTAATAATAATCATATTGCCCCCTAATAGTCCTTTCTGTCTAAGGATTTCAGCACATGGGAGTCTGTGGGCATCTCACAGCTTACTAGTTCTGGTGACAAGACACTGTTCCTTGATGTGAAACTGATGGGCAAACTCAGTAATGAAACAATTTGTTTAAAATCAGACTTGTGGAGGAAAAAAAGAGAAACCAACAAAAAAAAAACCAAACACATGAAGACACCTTAAGTACACCCTGCTGCCCCAAGGCAAGATGAGCTAAATCTTAATCCTTCTCTAGGCAGAACCCAGGCTCATGCATCCAAGCCCAGTTCATTAATTCAAAATCCATCCTTCCCACCTGCACCAGATGAATGTGTGTTGGCTACTTTCCATTCAATAGACACTCTCTGACCCTGGCAAATACAGTTTCTGTGCTAAATTGCTTTTTGCCTAGTGCAGATGCAGTCACTCTCTGTACTGGGTTGTTTGCAAACGTTAAAGATGGGAGTAAGTGAGGAGATTCCAGGCCTCCCCTGGGTCTGTTTTCCTGAAGCAAAACTGATTAGCCATTTCCCTGTGCTAGCTGGCAAACCGTCTCAATGCTGTGTTTACACAAGTCACAATAAGCCTAATTCGGGCAACAAGCCATGTGCAAACAGAAATCACTGCCAGATGCTCCTGCAGACGAGGACATTGAAGACACCATCATCTAATTCATTCACCAGCTCTCAAAATCCCAGATTTTGTGTTGGTAAACTTGGGGTAGTGGAGCCCAGGGGATGTGGGTAACAAGGTTTGGAGATTTGCAGCTTTTAAGTGCATCCACAAAAGCATGTCCAAGAGCACTCAGAGCAGTGAAGTTTTGTGAGTGAATACAAGGATTTCTTGCTTATACTGCAGCTATCTGAATTTTAACCTATGTAAGGTTCATAAGGTGTTGTCCTAAACAGACTATTCTGCCAATAGTTCACCAGTAAAATGGTTCTGTGTTCCTTAAAAGTAGGACCAGTTGAGGGTTGTAGCACTAGTTAGTGAGCTTGAAGGAAGGAAGACCAGATTCACCACCAGCAGATTGAAGGTTATCTACCTGTCTCCCTCGAGCTGCAACAAGGACTGATGAGTTGGGGGAGAATTTAATCTCCACTGTGATTCTTCCACTTCCAGAAACAAAATACTCTGTCTTGGAGATGAAGCCAGTTGTTGAGCTGTTGTGTCAGGTCCTCCCCATCTCTGCTAAGTCCCAAGCATTCAGCAGTACCTAGCAGTCAAGGAACAAAATGCCAGATTCTGCACCTAGGATGGAGTAATGCCAGGTTCAGCTATGACTGGGAGAGGAGCAGCTGGAAAGCAGGTCTGCAGAAAGGGATTGGCAATGCTGGTTGATAGCAGCTCAATATCATAGAATCATAGAATCACCAAGGTTGGAAAAGACCTTTAAGATCATCAAGTCCAACCATTAACCCTACTCTGCTAAGTCCACCACTAAGCCACATCCCCAAGCACCACATCTATCTTTTAAACACATCCGGGGATGCGACTCAGCCACCTCCCTGGGCAGCCTGTTCCAGTGCCTGACAATCCCTTCCGTGAAAAATTTTTTCCTCATGTCCTGTCTAAACCTCCCCTGGTGCAATTTCAGGCCATTCCCTCTTGTTTTGTCACTAGTTACTTGTGAGAAGAGACCAGCACCTATCTCTCTACAACCTCCTTTCAAATAGTTGTAGAAAGCAAGAAGGTCACCCCTCAGCCTCCATTTCTTCAGACTAAATAGCGCCAGTTCCCTCAGACGGTCCTCATAAGACTTGTTCTCCAGGCCCTTCACCAGCTTAGTTGCTCTTCTCTGGATCCACTCCAACATTTCAATGTCTTTCTTACGCTGTGGTGATCTTAGATAAAAAACACATTTTTTATGCAAGCATTTATTTATGCACTGGGTGGTCAAACATTGGAAAAGGCTTCCTAGAGAGGTGGTTGATGCCCCAAGTCTGTCAGGGTTTCAGAGGCATTTGGACAAACAATGACCCTAACAACATGCTTTAACTTTTAGTCATCCCTGAATAGGTCAGGTAGTTGGACTAGACGATCATTGTAGGTGCCTTCCAACTGAAATATTCTATTCTATTCTATTCTATTCTGTTCTATGGGCTCTTGGCAAATCAATTTTGTAGAAGTATTTACAATGTAGGCAGAGGTATAGATCTCCTCATTATTATGCTTAGTTGTAAACAATTTGGGGAGACAAGCTCTGCTTCTTAAATTTTTCAGAAGGCAGAACCTCTGCCAACTGCTGGAAACTAATGCACAATAGTCTTAATGACTGATATCCCTGAACAGATTTGATTTATGGATTAATGCTGCTTTCAATCAAATAAAACTGAGCATGGAGTAACTCAGACTGCTTTGGGAATCTCTGTACCTTTAGGCAAGGATGTTGCTTGTCTCTATAGAAATGATCTGTGAAAACCCACATACGCTACTCAGAGAGGTATGAGAGAATGTCATCAGTTACTGAAGGACAGTCCCCAAAAAGATCACTCTGTCTCCAACCTCTCAGTCTTGATCCTTTAGGAAGAGCTCTGAAATACCACCATAAAGCTTAGCCTGAGAAGGGAAATCCATAATCTAAAAGCCATAGTTCCTCTCCTCCCCATTTCTGTATCCCGAACTTTTTGGACAGCAGAAGATTCATGGTGTGCTTAGCACAATGCCCCAAGTCATGGAAATCTTTCGAGATGTGAGCAATGCATGTCAGCACTTCGTGTCTCTTGAGATTGTCCTGACCCGCTTCACCTCACTGGTCATGCAACAATCAAAAAGAATGGTAAGCCATATCCATCAGACCTAAGTGAAGGCTGAAAATTATCCTACACATAGGGAGCAGAAAGCTGCAGACAACAAACTCATAGCTTAACACAGGAAGGCGAAGCACAGGCAGGCAAAGCACAGGCAGGGAAACAAAGGCACAGTGCCATGAAGTGACTGGGACAAGGACATCTGAGCAGTCACAGGAAGAAAGCACCTTGTGTTATCTCTAAGGTGTAGTCCCACTTTAGCCCATCTGCTGCTAACTAAGGAGGTTAGGCCAGGAGAAAGAAAAATCCCATTTTTTCCCCCAGGAGGAAAGGACAGGAAAGGATTTACCTGATATAAGTCAGAAACTACAAGTGACTGTCAAGGTTATTCTCACCTACAGCCTTGCTTAGCTCTGCACTAGTAATTGTAAAGGCAAGATGAAAACCTAAGTTCTGCATCAGCCTCTGTGATTAAATGAAACCATGAAGTGTTACGTTCAGCAGCCTGCATCAAAATTGTTATTAGATGCTATAATTTGTTCTCTGTTGGATGCCACATGCATTTTATCAACCACAGTCAGAGGAATCAGACTTTGAAACAGTGGATTTTAATTTGAGTAGGGAAGAAAACTTGTTTCTTGATGAGTAGAAAAAGAGGATAAAGAGAGGAGAGGAGGAGGAGGAGAAAAAGAAGAGGAGAAAAGAGAAGAGAAGAGAAGAGAAGAGGAACAATAAACAAACAAAGAGGGGGGAAAGAAGCAATAAACACTTTTCAGAAAGTGTCCTTGTGATTTCTGATTTTCCAGAAAAAAAATAAAGTTTCAGAAAAAAAAAAACAACTTAAAGTATTCAGGTTTTTTATCAATTTTAAACATTACTGGGCCTCTTTCATCTGTTAGTCACATTTCTGTTCTGCCAAATTAATTCCACTGGTTTCAGGAATGTACTTTTCCTAGGAGACACATGCTTTGAATTAATCTCAGGAATGAATTTATGGCAAGTTGAGAGAGAGAAGGGTGGTCCAGGGGGCAAAGGACTCAATTTCTCAAAATGTAGCCCTAAATAATTAATATCTTGTTTCAGGTCCCTGGTAATATACTATTGCTGTAGGACTCATGCTTCCTATAGCTATTAAATACATTACAAGCGCTCTGCATGAGTAACACCAGGTCACTGCGGACTTAATCTAAGATCAGCTCGTCTCCTTGGTATGATTGCACTCTCATTACAAATCCAAGAAAAACATACTCCTGTTTTCTGCCAGCTTTGGAAGAAAACCTAGAAAATCACGCTGTTTTGCTGTTTAGTTTTGAAAAATCCATTGGTTTCAGCACCAAAGAATGGTACAAAATATAGGTATTGCTTAGCAGTCATAATCCAAATTAATAGGACATAACAAGCTTCATAGGGTTTTGAGCAGTGGGATGTGGAAAACAGGATATTACTTGATCTAAAGAAAACAAATTTAAGGAATGACATGGGTCAGAGTGGATGCCAGGGCCCAGGTATGCTGAAAACAGTAATTAATAGCAGTAGGAGTTCCCAGCATGGATGTTGTCATGGTCCTACCTGATTCTTGTCAAATGGATGCCAAGGACATCTGAGCAGCAAGTACTTCTCTCCCTGGTAACTATTCTGGATTTGTGTTAGTCAGGACATGTTCTTCTTCATTCTACACAACAAGAACAGTTTTCTACTGAAATAAACCCCACTGCTATCTGTAAGTTTAGCAAGCACAAATTGAACTTGCCTGAGTTGGAAAGAGCTGTGGCAGAGTGAAAGAAGTCTGGTGGCTTCAGGGCTGCTCTGGTACTGGGAGACATGCCTCATGAAGCCAAGGGAAGGTTCAGCCCAGCTTGTCAAGTACCTTGTTTCACAGAGGACAGCTGGGTGAGACAGCACACATTGTGCAATGTGCACCTCTGCAACGACATTTGGTTCAGGAAGGTGAAAAACATCCATTTCCTTACCTCAGCTATCACAGGCTACTCTCAGAGTTAAAAGGATTATAATAAATGACATAAAATCACAGTTAGAATGAGTCACAGTAAGAGAGCAAAGTGAGGGAAGCAGTTGCTCATATCACTAGAGCTTACAGATTTGTTAAATTGGACTGTTTGTGACCCCAGGAAAAGGGTTTTGCTCTAAAGCACAGGGAAGAATTCAACATGTCCAGAGGTCTGAGCTGTGAGAAAAGTTCCCTTCTAACTAAATAGGTTCAAACACATAAAGGGCTGTAGTCATAGCATGGAAAAAGCACTGGGATCACTGCTGAATACCCAGCCCTAGTGTCCTGGGCCCTTTGAAGCAGGAATGGACAGGCTGTGCCCTGCACTGAAGGCTGCTACTGTACTTGATGTTTCTATTTCTATATAAAGGCAGAGAGGAAAATTAAAACCAAACACAATAAAAGCAGAAAAGAAAATTCCCAAGGGCCATGACATACCGTTTTCCCTTTGATTCCCTGCTATAAGGAGATTTTCCCACCACACCCCAGAGGTTGGAGAAGACTTGTCACGCTGTGTTTGCAGTCCAGGCTTCAGTGCTAACTGCAGTTCACTTTTGATAGTCGTCAGCAGGAGGCAACCACCTGCCACAGAACACCTCAGTGAATTTCCAGAGGCTGGGCTGGGCTGCCTTCCTGCAGGCAAGAAGTGGATGTTGCCTTGACAGCTGGAGACAGTTAGAGCTGCTGATTTTGCACCAAGGCAACCAGAGATGCAGATGATGTCTACAGAGCCGTCAGCTTTTGCAGGGAGTGCTCAGCACATGCGTAACCTTTGTATTATTTGGGGAGTAAATTGTATTTTGTGTGGGTGACATACAAGATTCTAAGTATCAAAAAAATATTTCTTTTAGCTTTTTGAAATCCAGCTGGGATCAAGTGCTTTATGGAGCTGCAAACAGCTACATATTGACAATGACACTGAAAATATTTGTTGACTCAGTCATCAACACAAAGGCTATTCAGAGTTGTTTGAGATGTTCTAGGAGGCTTCCTGGCATCCAGTCTCCAATCCAGAGGGCTGTGCGTCTCCCACTGGCCTTGCCAATCTCCAAGCCTTATATAGATGTTTGAGACACCCTCATGTATCATTAATGGTGTCCCACACCCCTGTGGACATCGTTCAACGGGTTCACCTGAGCAGGAACTTCCATATTCTGACTGGTTTAATGCTCCTCAGTTCACCCAAAATGTTCTGTGTGGAGGCTGCCGTTCTCACCATAATGGACTGATGTCACCAAGTTATCCATACCTACTGCAGAGGCCCAGTGCAGGGGAGAGGCTGTGACAGCTCATCTCAGATCCAGCAATCCTTTGGCTCTCTGCAGACTCACATCATTAGTTCATACTTTCTAACTGTCTTTTGCACCCGTGGTGGAGGAGCTAAAAAGACAGTAACACTGAGGTTTTGCACAAAAGCTAGGAGTCAGTAGTCAGACCCATTCTCAAAGGAGTGGCCTAACATTTATCCATTTTTCAGTGGTTACCACACCACAGAGAGACACTATTTCTTAGGTGACAGCTATGGAAAGATCACAATGGCGTTTTATCATGGTGCACTTCCAGAAAGCTGAGTACTCAGCATCTCAAATAGCAAGGCACTGAGTTATAATCAGTAGTAGCTAACAGGACCAGGAAATACAAACAGACACTCTTATCACTGTGTTTTCTTTTTTCTCACATCCCAGCCAGAGGGACTGATGCCTTGACACAATTCTTCCTTTACCTCCTTCTCTGAAATCCATAAGAGGTTTATGAAGAATAGAGAATTTCCCCACAGGAACACCGAGCTCTTTAATCTCTTCCTGAACATGATTTAATCTTTAATTTTTCATCCTCACTTTGAGGATTCAATTTTCTCCTTTTTATTAAAAGAGGAGGAATTGTTGAATTTCAAGCTGTTTCTCACTGTGACGTGAGGAGTGAAGGAGGTGGTTCAAGGATGAGACACAAAGGGCAGCTTCTGGGTCTCACTTCTAATCCACAGACCTACCAAATCACAACAGTAATTCTCTATTCTTCTGTGCCTCATCTTCCTTCCCTGTGATCATACCCATGTATTTCAAAGGCATATAGTGAGTCTTGGTTCATTAACAGCCCCCTGGGACTCAAGATATTATCAGTTGGTATAATATGATTCCAATCTTCCTGGGAAAATGAGATGGTAAAATCCTTCTCAAGCTATTGATCTGCCTTTTCCAAGTGCCGTGTCATTTGTCACTGTGATACCTGTGCACCTCCCGAGATGCTCAAGTGCAGCACTTGAAAGTATCTTTCTGTTTTGCTCTTCCAAACATTCACTTCTTCATTCCCTTTAGTCTCCACTACATGATCTAATACCCTGGCTCCAGGAAGAGTCTCAAGCTGGAGACACCAGAAATTTTTTACAAGTGCAAAGAAACCAGCGTAGCCTGTACCTGCTGCACCCATCAGACACATGCCTTGTAACTGAACCTGACAGTGATTGCAATGGGAAATTAGAAGGTATGCACTGGGGTGAGGAGAAAGGACAGGTCATTTATGAACTGTAGCATAAAAAATCAATATAACATTGCCCCAGATGAATTGCATCATCTCTGAACTCTCTTCCTAGAGATGTGAGTAATGATGTACACGATCCACAGGATGGAGATTTCCACTGGGCCCCATCCAAAGTAAGATTATGATCCTATGGTGAGATTTACCATAACATTCAAGAGTTTGCCTCCCAGATAGGAAATCTAGAGAATTCACTTCAATTTCCTCCTAACCTTGGAAGTGTCTGAGCTCCAAAGTTGCCTCCGTTCTCTTGAAATTGAAGATTTATACTTTTCATAGAGGAACCCCATCCCCCAGACAGTACTGTCATCCCCCTGGATGAATGGCATAGAGGGGTTAGGTCTCCTCCAGACATTCATTTTGGTGGTCAGTAACTGCAATGTACAAAATTAATTGGACTTTGTTGTTTTAGGGAGATGGGTTATTCATTTTAGAAGTGAACAGTAGACTTTGTAAAGCTTAGGCATGGGGTCATATGTGTGAGGCTATTTCTGTATCCTCTTCAATTTCTATTTAAACGGAAGAGACACTAATAAACTTTTATGCGGAGGCTGGAGTTCAGGACATCCTTTGTATGACAGGTTTTGCTAATGATGCAGAATTAATAGAATCATTAGATCTGATGGCTGTTAGACAAAGGAGACATCTATAGACAAAGAAATTTAGCCAGGAGTTGTCTCACCAGCGTCTTCACATTGACCCCAGGAAATATCAGGAAGCAAAAACTTGTGCCAAGGGACTAGGAGGCTGGAGACAAGATATAGGCTGGCAAGGTCATGCCAGTCCCTCTGATGATGGATTGTATCTGTGTTGCCCATAGGAGGTCTCTAAGCAGCCCCTTTTCACCCTGCAGCCTCCTCCCTCCATCTGCAGGATCACCTTTCTCCATGGAAACTCTCATGTTCCTAATGGCCACTCTATTTTGGTGCAGACAATAAGAGATCTGGAGGTTCTGGGTAGAAAAATTCAGTCAGGGCCCCTTCTATCTTCCATTGTATTAACAGAATGCCTGACAGAGGCTTCTTCATTTTCTTACAGTTTGGACCTTTCTTGCTTTACAATGGAGTTCACATTTGTTTGCACCACCAGCTGCCTAGTGACACAGCACAGATGTATTTTGTCCGTTATCCTCCAATCTCATGTTGTATCAACTCAAAATTACGTGGTCAGAAGAACATCAGTTAAACATACTAATGAACCATAAACTTAAAAATCCTGTAGAAGGACAATGGTTTTAAACTAAAAGAGATTAGATTTAGATTAGATATTAGGAAGAAATTCTTCACTGACAGCAACTACTGGAAGAGGTTGTCCAGAAACACTGGGAGTACCCCATCCCTGTAAATGTTCAAAGCCCGTCTGGATGGGGCTTTTAGAAACCTGATCTACTGGGAGATGTCCCTGCCCATAGCATTGGGCTTGGAAGTAGGTGAACTTTAAAGGTCTCTTCCAACCCGAACCACTGTATGATTCTATGACATAAATTCAAATATTATTACAGTTCTGTAAACCTGTATCTTCTTCTCAGGGATGTTCAGCAGTGCCTGAATTGAGGATTTCACTCTAAAAAATGTCTAGAGTCAAGCTCACCTAAGTGGAGGAGATCTTCTCTCCCTGTCACTTCCAACCAGCTATTTATCCACACTCTTATAAACTTGTCCAGTATACTTCCTATAATATCAGCTTACCTCGCTCTTTAATCATATTTGTTTCAGATACATCTTTGTCCAGTTTGACATTCAAATCAATATATATGTATACAAGTTATAAATCATCTGCTTTGTCTGAAATGTCAAGTTTCAGCATAGCCCAAGGAGCAGCCCAGCTGAGGAACACTTAGGAAGCAAGATATACAGAGAGGAAACCATTTGCAATCTTGGAGGCAGAACTGGCATTGCTTCCTAGTTGTCAAGTTCTTTTCACAAGCTGGTGATATTAATGAGTGCTTTATTCATGGCACCTTATTTGCTGCCTTTCCATCATTTGTTGGGGAAAAAGAAGAAAAGGAAGATGACATTCCCGTGACCCTATGGTGATTAATAAGAATGTATAAAGCTCATGAAAGAGAAAACAAACAAAGAAAGAAACAAATCTTGAACTTTTACAGGAAATATGGTTTATTTTCCATAGATTCATGGATTCAAAAAGTAAATGGATTTCAATTTCAAGTTTAAAAAATAAAAGCGTTTGTTTTGTTTTGTTTTGTTTTTTAATGACAGAGTTATAAATAGCAGGAGAGAAAAAGAAAACCAAAAATCAAAGAAAATATGCTTTCTTTGTTTGTTTAATACATACTACATTCAAAGACTTTTTCTTCATTGATACTTTCTCAACAACACACCTTTGTGAGCACAGAGCAGGATCCCAAACTCTACAGTTCCTTTCTGTTACAATGTATACATTTAAAGTATTTTGGGGAAAATCAACATGTACTGAGAGCTCCACTCAGTTACTCACATAAGGTTTTCATGCCTCTTGTGATGCTCTGGGTTATTATAGACATCCACACGGTGCTAGTGACTAGCAGTTACTCACACCCTTCCAGAGAAGCAAATAGAATCCATTTTGGAAATACCAGGACATCTGTAAGGACACACTTGTATGTAGGCAGAAAGACAGAAAGTAAGATACTTAACAGAATGAGGGATAATGGAGGTGGTGGGATTTAAAGCTCCATTCAACCAAATGCACACATCTACTGTAGGATAAGATGACTGATGCTTTGAACACCTCCCTCTCACAGTGGGTCTACCTCCTATGGAAGGGTGTCCAACATGATTTGGTGAGATGGACACATCTGTGTGGTGTGAATTTAAGACTTATAGAATCATAGAAACGTCTGGGTTGGAAGGGACCTCTAGAGGTCATCCAGTCCAACCTCCATGCTGAGAGCAGGGACATCTTCCACTAGAGCAGGGATGGGGCCTCAACCACCTCCCTGGGCAACCTGTTCCAGTGTTCCACCACCCTCATGGTACAGAACTTCTTTCTAACATCCAATCTAAATCCACTCTTTTCTAATTTAAAACCATTGCCCTTTGTCCTTTCACTACAGGCCTTTGTAAACAGCCCCTCTCCAGTCTTTTTGTCAGCTCCCTTCAGGTACTGGAAGGTGGCTGTTACGTCTCCCTTGAGCCTTCACTTCTCCAGACTGAACAATCCTATCTCCCTCAACCTGTCCTCTTAGGAGAGGTGCTCCAGCCCCCTAATCATCCTTGTGGTCCTCCTCTGGACCTGCTCCATCAGGTCCATGTCCTTCCTGTGCTGAGGGCTCCAGAGCTGGACACACTATTCCAGGTGAGGTCTGACCAGAGCAGAGTAGAGCAACAGAATCCCCTCTCTCGATCTGCTGGCCACACTTCTTTTGATGCAGCCCAGGATGCGATTGGCCTTCTGGGCTGCAAGCACACACTGGCTGCTCATGTCCAGCTTCTCATCCACCAGCACCCCCAAGTCCTTTTCTGCAGGGCTGCTCTCTATCACCTCCTCCCCCAGCCTGGATTGACAGTGGGGATTGTTCCGGCCCAGGTGCCAGATCCTGAACTTGCTTTTGTCGAACCTCATGAGGTTCACCTGGGCCCACCTCTGCAGCTTGTCTAGGGCCCACCTCTGCAGCTTGTCTAGGTCCCTCTGTATTACATCTTTTTCTTGACTTGACTCTTTTTCCCATACCTAGGCATTATGTGATATTTAAGGGTATCCACAAGATGTATACATAGAATCACGGAATCATAGAGTCATAGAATCATAGAATGTTTTGGGTTGGAAGGGGCCTTAAAGATCATCTAGTTCCAACCCCCCTAACATAGGCAGGGACATCTGCAATCAGACCAGGTTGCTGCAAGCCCCACCCAACCTGGCACCCATTTGCAGGGATGGGCATCCACAATGTCTCTGGGCAACCTGTTTCAGTGTCTCACCACCCTCACATGGGGCTGACTGGCAGACAGATAAATCTAGGTGAGATGAATCCTACTTATCCTGGCCTTGTACCTCCCTTAATTTTGACATCTGCATCCTTATGTAATAATAACCTTTTCAGAATGACTTTAGCCATATGAAATATTCTACAGACTGACTGCTACAGTTCCATTTTGTGAACAGTTTGCTTCAAGTTGCATCATCTTTTGCAATTTTTATAATGTGAAGATATGTATCGCTTCAGTCTGATTACTTGTAAAAAATGAAATGGAGGCATCTAAGTATGGAAAAATTTTAGATTCTCAGAGCTGGTGGCATTAAAAATATAATCAGGAAAGTTTGTCCAGCCACATGCTATGTGAAGTGAGAACATTTCACTGTTATCAGACAAGTTGTTAAATGACCTTTAAGTTCTTTTTTTTTTTTTTTCCTGTTTTCCCAGCAAGGCACATTTAACTCTGCATAGTCTCCTGAATAAAAATCTCTCTAATAATTACATTTTCCAGCTCCTGTGCATTTGTCCCCACATGACTCCTAAGTAAAACCTACTAACTGCAGGAAGCTTGGTTAGTTACAGCCATTTTAGACCATGGCCTAGAAGAAAAGAAGGCTACTCATTAGAGGTGAAAAATGACCCGAGGGGATTGGTTCTCTAGGGTAGCAGAGGACACAAGCTGACTTTTTTCAGAATACTATTAGTGTCCTTTACTCTGGCTCCAGCTTCAGCTTTTGCCATTCCCATAACCCTAATCTTTCCCTGACTGTGTATGTCGATGATCTGCATATCTGTATGGGATTTCTTCAGTTACTGTGGCATGAGTTGCGGTGGCCTTTTATCATCCTCTTTCCAAGGATAAACATATAAATGGGTTCTAAAGGTCCTAAAGTTGGTGTGGAAAGCATGTTCTCAGCACTTCCCATTTCCATCCCTCATTACACCTGGAGTTACCAGAGTCCAGAAGCTTCATGGTATCCATTTAGCAAGCTTACTTGAAACATTTAAGTTTATCCTTTTGTTGCCTACATGTTTTGTTGACCTACACATCCCAATCCACTCCTGCATGGAGGGAAGAGACACTACACAGATATATGAGGTCAAGGGCTATTTCAATATACAGGTTCTCCTATTTTTTCAAGGTTGTTCTGAAACAGACATTAATAACTCTCATTCCATGAGCCTTGGACAATGCTCCACTGGTGAATTGCAGGATGACCATGCTGGGTTGTGCGAGTGAAGGTGCATCACCATAAACATGAAGGTTTAAGGAAGGTCAGAGGAAATATAGATGGAGGAACCTGAGTAGCCCAATAAGCTCAAAGGGAACTGAACTGGAGAATCCTAAAGGTATCGAAGGAGAACAACTAGACCGTTGTTAAGTTCTTCACTCACTGGAGCAGGTTGCCCAGAGAGGTTGCAGATGCCTCATCCCCAGAAGTGCTCAAGGACAGATTGGATGGGGCTTGAAGCAATCCGGTCTTGTTGCAGATGTCCCTGCCCATGGCAGGGGGTTGGAACTAGATGATCTTCAATGTCCTTTCCAACTCAAGCCATTCTATGATTGTCCCAAATGGGACTATCATAGAAACTCAGCAACTTACAGACTAAAAGAGGTCATTTCATAAAGGCAATATCACTCATGGATGTAGGCAGAAGAGCACTGGAGATTGGTAAACTTATTCTAGGATGCTTTTAATGGGATGGTGAGTACATGTGAGTCTTACAAAGGGTTCTTTAGAAGAAGGGCCAAGAACAGGAAAAGTGAGGGATCAACATGAATTGGGTAGAAGTGAGTAAGGGAAATGAGAGGAGAAATGGGACAAAAGGGGCTACTCTGGTGTAAAGAGCTTACTGGGCAGTATTGATTGATTTGACCAGCTCCTTCCCCAATCTCTGCAGACTATGTTATACACTCTCTAAATCCTATTTCTAACTATCTTCTGGGTGAGTTCACTCTCTGCTCTGGATGAGCACGTGTGAAGAGTAGCAAATTGCAAGTTAAAGTAGTTGGTTAGTAGGAGGATAAGCATCTGTACCAGCAACTGAAATGGAGCCATGCATCATCAAGGCAGAAAAGTCCAGATGACAGTAACTGGTGAGACTTGAGGATCTGAGGGTGAGCTACTGCATAGGCCACCTAAAACTAGTTCCTGGTGAAACCCAAGTTCTGTGTGTGCATATTGCTGTAGCAACTTCAGTCCTGGTCCCCTAGAAAGGAGGAAGAGGATCAGTCCATCAGTGCTGCTCATGTTTCTGGGTGTACTGTGTAATTAAATGGATGCTGGTAGGGCATTGTTTTCTATTTTCTGTCTGTATTGATCTGTGTGGCTGGCTGTGATTATACATCTATGCATAATCACATATATATACATAACAAACATATTTGTGGGGGCACCCATCTGGAAAATGTGCACAGTTTTACCACTGGCTGTACCTGGGAACAAGAAGCTAAAGCAGCATCTCACATATTGGGTTATTTAATTTAACAACCTCTAACAGACCGTAAGTGAACAAGCATCAGGAACAGTAAAAATGCTTTATACCACGTAGCAGAGAGAAAAAGCAAAATCAAGAAATGTTCTCATATAATCAGAAAACGCTTGTTCAATATTCAGGCATCAGCAAAGTGTTTTCCGCCTTTGCCCCTCTGCACTGAATTCTGACTGCATTTTATTAATCACTCATCTCATGATTACCAGAAGGTAAATGACTGCTCAGTGAGTGACCAT
The DNA here is from genome assembly GCA_027560015.1 of Chloroceryle amazona. Taxonomy (NCBI): domain Eukaryota; kingdom Metazoa; phylum Chordata; class Aves; order Coraciiformes; family Cerylidae; genus Chloroceryle; species Chloroceryle amazona. The sequence goes on from JANHFX010011453.1 coordinate 35,595, forward strand.
GGTATCTCTCTCATGACCTGATCTTCTTTCTTCTAGCTGGTCTGGCTCTCTTGCTTTCAGCTAAGAGGTTGTTCCATGTTCTTCCTGTTCTTACTATTTCTTAAATGTATTCTTGACTATTTTTCTTTTTTCTTTTTTTTTTTTTTCTTTCTTTTCTCGACATTTCTATATCAGCACTTACTGTCTATTAGATTGGTGGCTTTCAACCCATTGTCTACCTTCTTTACCCAGGGATTCTGCAGGTGAAAAGCCAGTTGCAAAATCTGGCTGCTAAGGGTTTTAAAGTAATTTTAAAACTATATTAACGAGAAACTATCTTTCAGCCTACATTTTTTTAACCTGGCCAAGGTCTCTTCTCATAAAAGAAGTTCCTCTCACGGTTTTGCTCTGCTCACCGAAGTGCTGAGCTTGTTTTTCTGAGCAGGAGTATTGTACGCAATTAGGCCAGGTGGGATCTTCCAGTATATAATCTCCTGATTTCTTCTGTAAACACCTTACCAAAGCCTCTCCAGGACTTTGCTCAGACCTCATTTCCCCTGATGGTTCCAGTGGATGAGCCCTGATATTAGAGGACAAGCTATTGTCATTATTTCCCCAAATGCACTGGTTCACTCCTAGCCTTGTTACCTTTGGTCTCACACTGATGACTATATTTTGCAAGGTGGCACAACTCTTCTGCTGTGATATTTTCATCTTCTTCTGAACTGACATTTTCCAGCTTTGGCACAGAAGATTGCCTCTGTTACCAGCAGGTTGATTAATCCCTCTGTTCCTTTTCTAACAAAATAAAGAGCCTAATGAGCCTGTAACTGTCCTCTCTTGCTAAACTGTCGTCTCTTCAGAGCAAAGACCATCCTTCTCCCAGGTGAATATCCAGGGCCTAGCACATCACAGCCTTGATTGAAATGATGCCTTTGGGTGACTTTTTGCTACAAATTCAGCTACACCAGAGAGGAAAGTAGAAAAGATTTCTATGTCCAGAAGAATTTCCGAGGGATCTGCAGTGAAAACAAGAGATTAGAAACTCTGTGCATTTATCTCTCATGAGAAAGGCAGAGACATTACACTGAAGTTAACAGAAAAGTTGCATTCAGAAAGGGTGGAAAAGCCATTAATACAACCAGCATCTACCTTTTTCACTAGTATGATAGTTTTCCTTGCATAGCCTTGTGTGACAAGGGGAGAAAATTGTGTCCTTTTCCGTAAGTATTGCTAAGAGTACAATGATATCTCTCCCCTATCCTATATAGTTTACTTGCAAAATGCATAACATGGGAGAAGGCTCAGTGTCTTGTGTCTTTCAGAGACATCATTCCCAAGGAGAGAGGCCCCCTTTTCATTTTCTAGAAAACATTGCCTTGAGGCAGAGGGTTGGAAAAGAGCATATGCAGAACCTCTGTCACTGCCTTAGGCACTCACAATTGCCACCCCTGCCTCTCAGAAAGGTTCAAAATTGGTTTTCCTCATGGCTATGCATTGAGCATTTGGCAGAGGTAGAAATAGCTCTCCCTTTTGTATTCATCAGGCAGCCTTGGAGCTCCTGCTCTGACAGAAGAGAGTAGAGATGGAAACAGATTTTCTTAAGGTAGACTCTTTGTCCAGCTATTAACCTTTTTCTTTTTTTTGCCCTGTGGGGTATTAAGCCCATTTTTCAGGTGGTAAATTGAGACATACAGAAATTAAGAGTATTTTCAGGGGACTAGTCTGGATTTAGTGGCATAATCATTACTGAGACATAGCTGCTAAGGGCTCACAGAACACAAAGTAGTTAGAGACATAATTCCTACCCAAGAGCTGTCAGTTTAGGGTCCAATATTTTGCAGGAGGTAGATATTCCATTTTGAAAACAGGAACTCATTTTTCTAGGTCCTGAACAACTTTTGCAGATTTTAGCCATAACCATGAGGCACAAGGATCTACTTGACAGGTTCCTGGAGAGTGCTGTTTATATAGTCCAGGAACTCTGTGTGAATCAACTGATTCTGCTTTCTCCAGGGACAGTACAAAGCCTAAAAATCTATCTGACATTCTCTGATGAATACTGGGAATCCCTTTCCTCTGCCCTATTTCTTCTTGCCTCTCCTCAGCTGCTTGCCACAGCCCAGGCCAGTTGCAGGGTAAAGCTCCCTCCGTTCTTCCTGCTACACTGGAACAGTTCCCACCTCTGCTGTCACATTGGTGCTGCACCCCCACCACTTCCTCCTCTCTGCACAGTTCATGGTGACAAGATATTTTACAGTGCAGGGACTGCTTGAAGTTGTTTTACCACCAGCCTTGAAAGAGAGCTGATTTGTAAGGCACGGACACCCCCTCCTGGCTACTGAGCTGCAAAGAAGAATTCTGGATATCAATAATCATGAGCTTGTTTCAAAAAAGGCTGCCATGCGTGCAATGATCGCGGCAAAGTAGCTCTCATGAATACATCAGGAGAACATCCTGAGCATTCATGAGAGGTGCTGGCACAAAAGAAATTGCTTAATGCAGCGAGGAAATCATTCAGTCATGAAGGCAGTTTATACTTTGTGTATTTCAATTTTATTTATTTTTTTATCACTGCCTAAAAAAAAAAAGAAAGAGGAAGAGGGAGACAAAACAATAATAAAGGCATTACATAAAAGGGTAACAGATCAGAACATGCTGATCCATCATCCAGGATGACAAAAGACAAGATGACAGCAGTGTGGAGACAAGGAAATCTATGTTGAACATTTTTGTCTAATAGGGAAATGTCACCCTGCTAATGAGACATCTAAAGTGAAACTAACACTCAGAATTAAAGTCTACAACCCAGCACAAAACAAACTAGACTCAGCTTTCAGGTGTGGGCCCAGGAAGTATCTCTAGTGAATATATGTCAAAAAATAGAATGTTGCTTTGGACCTGCTGTTACCACCTGAACACCAAGTGTCAGGCCCACCAGAATTATGTCAGAATGATCCTTCAGTCAGCGATGTGGCATGGAAACAAGAGTGGCCACACTGAGTCAGCCCATGGGTCTGTGTAACCAGATATCTACCCCTTTTCACTAGGATACTGAACAGTTTTGTAGGTTTCTTTCATACCCTTTCTTAATTGTCCCTTTTCCAGGCTGGAGAATCCTGAGCTGAAAACCCCTGAACTATGGGATGCACTGAAAGGAGTCCTTTATCATAGAATCACAAAATGTTTTGGGCTGGAATAGACCTTAAAGATCATCTACTTCCATTCTCACCAGCATTGGCAGGAACTCCTTCCACTAGACCAGGTTGCTCCAAGCCCTGTCTAACTGGGCCTCTTCAAGGATGGAGCATCCACAACTTCTCTGGACAGCCTGTTCCAGTGTCTCATCACCCTCACAGTGAAAAATTTCTTCCTCACATCTAAGCTAAATTTCCCCTCTTTCAGTTTAAATCCATTACCTCTCGACCTATCACTACACTCCCTGATAAACAGTCCCTCATCTACACTGTAGGCCCTCTTTAAGTGCTGGAAGGACACTATGAAGTCTAGCCAGAGCCTTCTCTTCTCCAGGCTAAACAACCCCAACTGTTCATTACCTCTGCTCATTTTTTTTTTTTTCCTTTTTCTTTTTTTTTTTTTTTTTTCTGGTTTGGAATAGTAGGTGATGGAGACAGCTGTCTACACTGTTGAAAAGGTAGTGGGAGGAAAAAGGCAAATTTGCAGATACAAAAAATTTAGTATTCATGTTCATTCTCTCTCCTGTTAAAATCATCAGGCATAGCATATCTCGATCTCCTGGCTTCTTTTACAGTAGGTGGGGGAAGAAGCTGAAAGCATTCCCACTGGTCCTAGCAAACAGCATGAAACTAGGGCTGAAATACACTTCCTGTACAATGGCTTAGACAGCCTGAAATGGGACCCAGCTTTTCACATAGACATCCACTGTGGCTGCTTGGGATAAAATTTGACATAGTTACTTGTTGGGGTCCTGCTACAAGTGAGTTATTTGGATGTGGCCTTCAGTGAACAAAATGTTCCCTCCAGGTAACATTAAGCAATGTCTTGCTGCTAGTTTTAGCAAGGGGAAAATGACTCTGTGAGAGACATTTTCTGCATGTATTTTACATAATATGAGGCACTGGATCCATTTCCATAACGCCATGATTTAGTCTCTAATCTAGGAAAAAAAAAAGATAGCAAAAAATGTCTTTTCTCTCGTCTTGCTCTCTATCTGTAAACTCAGTTCAAGTGAGTAAAGGGTTCAGAGTTTACCTGGAAGGTGCCTACATGAGCTTGTAATACCACTATCTACTGATCATCTTTCCACACACTATGTGGACTTTAGACTGAGATATTTGTATAAAATTTTGTACTTTAATTGCCATGGTATTACCACCTGCTTATCTTAGGTCAAACCTGGGTCAATACCTGTTGCTTCCTTTCACAACCCTGTTTATGGCACAGGGATAAGTCAAGCACAGCACAAAAACCCTCACCAGACCTAAGTGGATGTTGGCTCAGATAACTGACATGGTTTAGTGGTGGATTTTTCATTGTTTGGGTTAATAATTGGACTCAGTGAACTTAAAGATCTTTCCCAAACTAAACAATCCTATGATTCTATGAGCCTGATCTCCAGCCTGTTCTGATTTCTGAACTCCCATCTCAGAATACATATAGAAATATATACAAAGCCAATATCGAACCCAACCCTCTGATGGCAGTTATCTCACTATCACCACTGATGCTGTGGAGCAGGCACTGGGGGAGTCCCAGACTGGACTCAGCAGCAGATGGGAACTGGATTCAGGAGCTGCATTCAGGAACACACAGATTGGGATCAAAGCAGAACAGAGAGAGTCCTCCTTGAACACAGGCCATTGAAGAAGAGGCTTGACCCTTGTGATCCCTCAGCTTTATACTGAATATGATGTATGTGGTCTGGAATCCCTTGTTGGTCAGATTAGTGTCACCTGTCCTGTCTTCTCCTCCCTGAAGGTTCAGCCTTTTACTTTTGGCACCCCTAAAGTTTTACCCAAGATTATGCAGTGACCTTAGTGTCTACAGGAACAAGTATAAGAAAGAGTCCCAACCCTTGATAGTAACTCTAAATACTGAGCATTACCACTGCTGGAAGCAGAGGCTGCCTGTGAAAATCTGCCATTAACTTCAGACAGTGAAGATAGAGGAGAATGAACTGAAAAGTTAAAACACTAAACAGAATTATTTCAATTTTAGCTCAAATCAGGACTTAAAGCAATCCCAACTGCTGACCAAAAGAGAACAATCAGTACCATCGAGCCATTTGGTGGTCCTTAAGAGGCCAAATTTATCTGTGCTTCTGTCAGGGTGTCCAGCTGGTGGCCAGCTGCCCGGCTTGTGGCAGGATCATCTTATCATTACAGCACCCCAGAAACAGCACTTTGCTCCGGAGGTGTTTTCTCAGTGGCTTAGTGCCACAAGCTGGCTCAGAGCCTGCCCGAACCTCCAGCTGTGTTGGAGGCTCCCACACTCCTGCTGTAAGCCTGTCACATCCCTCAGCTGCTGTTACCTAACAAACACGGTTCTGGGGTGCACCATCTCTCCCTGCCTGGCAGGGATCTTCTGTTTTCATTGTAATGTTTTGACACATTTTTCCCTAATCCTGATTTCCATTATGATAATGATGAAAATTACCTTGATATATACAATTCCTCCAGTCTAGCAGGCTTACTGAGACTATATTTCAAGGCTGCGATACTCTTTGTGAGAACACCTGAGGTGGATCCTAGCAGATATTTCACAGAATGCTACAGCTTCAAAAAGATGTTCAGGACAAAAAGATACAAGCACTGCCGATGAGAATTTAGGGTATCAGAATTTTAATAAAATGTTCACACTTGGAAATATGTGGGTTATTTTTTAAAGTAAGAGCAACCCATGACTGCAGACCAGCTGACACTGAGGAAATGACAGATGTGCTATCATTTGGGATGCATAAATCAAAAACATGGACACACTTGTAAAGATGTGACAACTGGTTATTGCTGTAAGTGCAGGAGTTACACGCATGAGGTTCTGGTACAGCTTGTACACACAGTTAGTGTGGCCTGTCAGGACATCTAGTTCCTCCAGGCTACATCACAGAGGTTCAGAAAACAGTCAAAACAAAAATGCTAGAAATTGACACAATGCTTCCTAGTTAGGCAAGATTAGCCATAATCTTTGTTCACAGACAAAAATGATGCCTTCAAAGGCCAGGAAAACAATCATAGAATCATAGAATTGTTATGGTTGGAGGAGACCTTTAAGATCATCAAATCCAAATGTTAAGCCAACACTACCAGGTCACCACTAAACCATGTCCCTCGGTATCACATCTCCACACCTTTGAAACCACTCCAGGGATGGGGACTCCACCACTGCCCTGGACAGCCTGGGCCAGGCCCTGACAACATTTTCAGGGAAGAAATTTTCCTAATACCCAACCTAAACCTCCCCTGGTGCAGCTTGAGGCCATTTCCTCTTGTCCTGGCACTTGTTCCTTGGGAGAAAAGCCAGACCCCACCTGGCTCCAACCTCCTGTCAGGGAGTTGTTGAGAGCGAGAATGTCTCCCCTGAGCCTCCTTTTCTCCAGGCTCAACAACCCCAGGAGCCTCAGCTGCTAACTTCAGAAAGTGCAGTTAGAAGTACTGAACTGAAAAGCAAAAATCACTGAACGGAATTAGTTCAGTTTTCACTCAAACCAGGACACAGACTTAACAACCCCAGGTTCCTCCCCCACTCCTCAGAAATCTTGTCCTCTAAATCCTTAACCAGCTTTGTTGCCCTTCTTCAGACATGCTTCAGCCCCTCAATGTCCTTTATGGAGTGAGGGGCCCAAAACTGATGCCTGGATTTGAGGGATGGCTATACCAGTCCCCAGTCCAGGGAGATGATCCCTGCTCTAGTGCTGCTGACCACACTAGTGCTGATACAAGCCAGAATGCCATTGGCCTTCTAGGCCACCTGGCCATAGTCAATCTTATCTTCAGCCACTGGTAAACCAAAACTCCCATGTGGTGCATTGGTGTTGTACCTCAAACCAAAATAACTTCTAACCTCACAGATCAGCGGAGCACTGCCAGGGCAGTGGAAGGGTTTACAGTGAAAAAGTCCCTCTTACCCACACTAATGGCCACCATACTGTCTTCCTCATAGTGGCCAGCAGGTCTTTCCTAGGTGTTGAAGTTGGCAGGGTGCAGTGCCATGGCTGTTTCACTGTCCCAAGGATTGCACTGCCCTGCTCACATACATCTGTCAGAGTCTGAGCAAAGTTCTGACCTGGGGTTTGTTTTTGTGATCGCTTGGTTTGGGACACAAACCAGGTTATATATCAGTTGGGAAAAGTTCCAAACCTTATTAATCACTGAGAGAAGAATAGATAAAGAGAGAAAACAGAAAAGGGAGGAAATAAACAGAGAAAGAACAGTCACCACCTCCCTGAGTAGCAGGCGTGACTGTTCTCACCTGTCATGTGATGCCCATGCACCCTCCAGGGTCATGTCAACGTGAACAGCAGGAAGCAAATACACAAGCCCAAGCCGGATACAGGTGGCCACTTAAAATCCTAAAGGTGATGTCTGAGACAAAATGAAAATTCTCTGAACCACCTCTTACAACATCCTTATGGTCACTTTAGAGCTTTGAGTGGAATATTCAGGAATGTCTTCAGAAAAAGTGATCAACTCTCCTCCAGCTGCTTCATTTTGGAGTCTGCAAGCTTCAAGGGACCCTTATCAAGCTTAATTAGTGCCAATCAGCCTATAAGTACATATCTCAGACAGACCAGAAGTGACCAAATACCCTTTAAAACACTGTTAGATGCAATCGCTACTTACCTTGACTGCACTGCTTTATTTACTCTCCTTGGGAATTTTGATATTCTCAAGTAAATCACAGGGATTTTCTCTGAGTGATGAATGGCTTATAGGCGTTTAAATGTATATTTATGTTAGGGGTCATAAAACACAGTGAACATGATAGCAAGTAGCCTGTTCACAAGCTAGGACATGGGGTAATGGTTTTAAACTGACAGTGGGTAGATTTAGATTAGATACAATGAAGAAGTTCTTCACTACGTGGGTGGTGAAGCACTGGAACAGGTTGCTAGGAGAGGTTGTGGATGCCCCATCCCTGCAAGTGTTCAAGACCAGGTTGGGCTTTCAGCACCCTGGTCTAGTGGAAGGTGTCCCTGCCCATGGCAGAGGAGTTCGAACTAGATGTTCTTTAAGGTCCTTTCCAACCCAAAACATTCTGTCATTCTATGACAGTATTTCTCTAAATAGGGTAACCGGCTGAATGATTTGAGCTATTCATCAGCAGTAACTTTTGCATCACTTTTATATTACAAATTCACAGTATTCACAGCCAGAGCTGAAGAAACTTTTACATATTAATCCCGATTCCGTTTTTCTCAAGGTTAGTGGGCAAAATGAAACATCAAAGCAATCAAACCAGTCCAAGTGCTGTTGTTTGTTTTATTAAAATTCATGGTCTACCTTAACATTTTTGTAAAGCAAAAAAAGCTATGTTGAAACTGACAGCTCTATCAAAGGTAGATAAAATTCAGAGTATAGGAGTTTTAATCTCTATTTACTTTTTTTTTTTTACTAAACCAATTGCAAAATGACATGCATCTTTTTTTCTCTTCTCCACCTCCCATGTGTTTTATGTTCACAACAGAAACAACATTGATTTTTGGAGCAGAGAACCCAGTGTGCTCGACTACTCTTACAACCATGTCTCACCCAGGAAACAGCCATCAGCATGTCCCTGTAAGAAAGAGCCACAGTGCAGAACTTAAGTCTTATTCCTGGTGTCATGCTTTTTTCTCACTCCTGTTTCCTACCTTGGATATTTCATGGTTGGATTCCCCTGAGGAAAGTGGAACTGAAAGCTGAGATCCTCTAATTTTCCCAATCTCTTTGAGGTTAGCAATCATTGTAGTCTGAGTCTGGGTATATGGTCTTAGCTTGCGCCAAGATAATATGGGCTATATTTAATATCTTCATCTATGACACAGACAGTGGGATTGAGCACATGCTTGGCAACTTTGCAGATGACACCAAGCTGAGTGGTGCAGTTGACATGCCTGAGAGATGGGATCTGTGCAGAGGGACCTGGACAGGCTGGAGAAGTGGGCCCATATGAGGTTCAACAACTGCAAGGTCCTGCACCTGTGTCAGGGCAATCCTCAGTATTAATGGATGAGAAGTGATGGGTTTGAGAATAGCCCTGTGTAGAAGGATTTAGGGGTACTGGTGGATGAAAACAGGAGATGAGCAGGCATTGTGCGTTTGCAGACCAGAAGCCAATCACACCCTGGGCTGCCTCCTTGGCAGTGTAGGAAGCAGATTAAGGGAGGGGATTCTGCTCCTCTACTCCACTCTGGTGAGACTACCCTGCAGTCCTCTGTCCAACTCTGGACTCCTCAGCACAGGAGAAACAGGGACCTATTGGCGTGAAGACAGAGGAGCCCCAGCAATGCTGGGAGGGCTGGAACCCCTCTGCTGGGAGGCCAGGCTGAGAGAGTTGGGAGTGTTCAGCTTGCAGAAGGGAAGGCTCCAGGGAGACCTTCTTTTGGCCTTTCAGGACTTAAAGGGACCTATAAGAAAGATGGGGACAGATTTCTTAGCAGGGCCTGTTGGAACAGGACAAGAGATGATGGTTTTAAATTGAAAGAGGGGAGATTCAGACTAGATATAAGGAAGAAAGTTTTTATGCTGAGGGTGGTAAGACCCTGGCCAAGGTTGCTCAGAGAGGTGGTAGATGCTCCATCCCTGAAAACATTCCAGGTCTGGTTAGACGGGGCTCTGAGCAACCTGCTTAAGTTGCAGATGTCTTTGGTCACTTCGGGAGAGTTGGACTAGGTGAGCTTGAAGGTACCTCCCAACCCAAATCGCTCTATCATTCTCTCATTCTCTCTCATTACGGGCTGTTTCTTTCTGGGCAAACATGCATGGTGACAAAATAGGGATTTCTAAGACAGCTTTGTAAAAACTACATGATTTATGGCCTCTTTGGGACTTTCCCCTTTTGGCTCTTGGTAGAGCAGCAGGAAGTTCCAACCTACTCCTTTCATACTCTATTGTGAATTCTCTGTGCAGCTGAAGCATCCTCAAAAAAAAAAAAAAAAAAAAGCAGCATGTAGTCTTGTTTTTTAGTTAGGAGCTCTGATATGGTGGCCACAATAAATCTCATCTGTGGCTGTGTCAGGCAATCATATTACCTCAGGCAGAATTAAGGAAACACAGTAACAGCTTCAGGGTTTAAGGTCTGTATTCAGGTTACCTCTGATAGCTAATGAGTTGGTATTAAATCTCGTGGCCCACAAAGCACCACAGAGCAAGTGTTGTGGTAAGACATCCTGGCCTGAGAAAAAGATCCCTAAAATGCTGTAGCTGAAGCATAATCTTAGGAAGTTGACATATGAGATGGGGGAAGTGTCTTCTCAAGACCAAGTCATCAGCATTCACCCCAGAGATAGATGTCAATTCAACTGGAGCCTGGTTTCCTCTCACATCAGTGACATTCCTGTTGGATGCAGAAGGGCTCACAGTCCTTTCCAGTATGTTCCTGGATCTACAAGCTGCATATGCAGTGAATGCACAAACACCAGCAAGACATTTCCAGCTGTCATTATCTTCAGTTCGGATGCTGCTGCCCTGCTCCCGTTGGCTGATGATTTATTAAGAGCTATTTATGCCTCAGCCAATATTTCCTTCTGTTATCCTATCTATTTGCAGTGTCCTCTGCAGCTCCACTACATTGCTTTGATTTATGATTCATGCTATTTTATTTTCTTCAGAGTTCTGCTGTATTTATCTGTGTTGCCCCAAAGAGCAAATTTGTAAATGTACCAGTCCCAGCAACTTCATTCGCGACCCCTTCTTCCCTGTGCCAAATATTATCTCCTTCTTTTGAATAAGTCATTGCTTTCATAGAGAGAAATAAATTTTCATAAGAATTTTTCATATAAGACACAGTATGGGGGTCATTAATAAACATCTCTCACCTGTTAATGGCGATGATTTGGATTTCTGCAGTGTTTCTGTTAATAGGCTACAGTCTAATTAAGATGTTTATTAAAAATTAAGCTGTTGTAATTATTTTTATTTAATGGGGGAAGGGAATACACTGTTATGTAATTTTATTAGACTAGAATAAATTTATAGACTTTGAAAAAAGCCCTTTTTCTGTTGTCTCACAGCATATGCAAAAAAAACCCCTTGCTATCTGAGCTGGAAAGTAATTCTAGGATATTGAGACCAGAGAAGCAGCAAATACTCATTCCCTGCAGCCATTTCCCTGTATATATCTGAACTATTTAAAATATCCTAAGCAACAGCACCCCTTTCCCTCCCTTTCCTCAGCCTTGTGGGTATTTCCACTCTGACTCCATCTGTCTCCTCCTTTCATGCCACTTAATAGCTGCTCCCCAGTTCCATCATCTTTTATAATGTCTTTGGCTCTAATAGTAAGTTGAAATGGTATCTGTGGGTTTTGACCATGTGGGTCTCCATTGCAGTGTACTTATTCTGCCAGGAAATAAATGCACCTTTTTAACTCAAATGAGAGATCTGTGCTGTAGTGAGGGCTTAACTTCACATTACATGATGAAGAGAGAAAGAATACCCTCACTGTGGTCACAGAATCACAGAATTGTAGGAATTTGAAGGGACCTCTGGGGATCATGGAGTCCAAACCCCCTGCAAAAGCAGGGTCACCTCCAGCAGGTTACCCAGGATTGCATCAAGTTGGGTTTGGAATCTCTCCAGAGAAGGAGACTCCACAACCTCTCTGGGCAGCCTGGGCCAGGCTCTGACACCCTCACAGCAAAGAAGTTTCTCATCCTGGTCTGATGGAATCTCCTGGGCTCCAGTTTGTGCCCCATTGCCCCTTGTCCTGTTGCTGGGCATAACTGCCAAGAGTCTGGCCTCTTCCTCTTGACCTTTAGATACTGATCAGTATTGAGAAGAGCCCCTCTCAGTCTGCTCTTCTCCAGCTGAACAGCCCCAGGGCTCTCAGCCTTTCCTCAGCACAGAGATGCTCCAGTCCCCTCAGCATCTTTGTAGTTTCCACCGGACTCTCTCCAGTAGTTCCTTGTGTCTCTTGAACTGGAGAGCCCAGAACTGGACACAATACTCCAGATGTGGCCTCTCTAGGGCAGAGTAGAAGGAGAGGAGAACATCCCTTCACCTGTCAGCCACACACTTCTTAATGGACCCCAGCACACCATTGGCCTTCTTGGCTACAAGGGCACATTACTGGCTCATAGGCAACTTTTTGTCCATCAGGACTACAAGGTCCTTCTCCACAGAGCTGCTTTACAGCAGGTCACCCCCTCACCTGTACTTGTGCAGGAGGTTATTCCTCCCCCAGTGCAGCACCTGACACTTGTCCTTGTTGAACTTCATGAGGATCATCTCTGCCAGTCCACAGCCTGTCCAGGTCTCGCTGAATGTCAGCGCAGCTCTGGTGTATCAGCCACTCCTCCCAGTTTTGCATCATCAGCAAAATGGTCCTTGTCTGGACTATCAGGGGTGTTTTAAGGGTCCCTTGTTTCTCCTGGTGCATTGCCATGGTTGATCGCGTTAGAATATGCCAGACCATTCTTCTGCTGGATATGACACTATTTGTCTTGTATTTCAGTAACTCTCCCTGGAGTTGAAACATTAGTCTGGCTGAGAAACACTACACTCTCAGCAGTAAAGTGAGGAGAATTTACATCAGTGGGTCCTACAAGCCAGCCCCACACCTGAAGCTGACTGTCCCTTCCTACCATACAATTGCAGACATCCCATGACTCACTTGGGCCACTAGTTTCCCCTGCTTTGCCTCACCATGAGTACAAATTTGCTTATGGTGCCCCACCATATGCTCTTCTTATGCCTTGTTCTGACTTTTTCTACTAAGCAGCTTGGCTGCACTCCAAATATCTGGCCATCTTCTTGCAAACCCTTGTTCATTCCTCTCACCTCCAGTATATGACAAATGACTGTGTCATCCTTCCACTCCAGGGTCCTGATCTGTGTGACAAAGAGTTTCTAATCTCACCCCCATTGTTCATCTCTTTCTCCCCTTAATCTCAATCAGCTCAATGTGTCAACAGTACTTGCTCAAAATTACTTATCACACACAAAATTTATTTAGAATTAATCAGAGACAATTTGAGGTGTTTGTTAAAGCAGCAACAATCTCAGCTTGACCTTGCAACACAATTTTTGTTTCAAAGAAACAACCTCTTTTTTTTTTTTCTTTTTTTTCCCCAGACAGAGTTGAAAAACTTTCATTAGGGAACTAAGGAAGGTGAAACCAGATGCTATGCTTCAAGGATCTGCCAGCAACAAATTCTACTTAATAGACTTGGCATTTTCTACATTTCTTTTTTTTCTTTTTTGTTTGAGAGAAGAACACACAAGTCTCTCAGGAATCACCTGACCATGTCCCACCCAGGCTATAAAAAGGTCTCATTGTGCTCGGTTCCCCCTCCAAACCTCACAACCTCAGAGAAACAGGAGAAGTGGTAAGATCAAGGTCACACAGAAATGCTGTTCTGTTTCTCCTTCTTTGCTAAATCACTTGCAGCCATCAGTGAGACATGGTTGACTCTTGTACTGAAGATGTGCTAATTATGCTGTGGTGGTTTTACCAAGGAAACATACAGTGGTCCTGGGAGCAGAGAGTTAGATTTCAGATATCTTCCTCTTCGTGTGCATGTTTATCCCCCAGGTTAAAAACAAAACAAAACAAAACAAAAAGGTTTCTATATGACAGCTGAGTAATAAGGGTATATCTTCCAGCTGAAGAGAAAGCCTTGCATCCAGCTCTGGACATGGTCTCTGGCCATTAAGTCCTTCTGGAGAAACTGGATCTCTCAATTCAGTAGTCACAGTCAGTGTTTTTGTTGTTAATGTTTATTTTTCCCTCTTTCATTTACCTAAACCTAAGAAATTCAGAGCTGTTACAGATTTCCATGACCCCATGCATTAATTTTAATCCAATCATTCATGAACTTGGTCTATATATGTAAGAAAGATGGTCTGCCACATTCAAAGGAAACACAAACTGAAAATCTAGTCTGTTGACTCTGCTGGGAACAACTGCTCCTTTTGAATCCTCAGCATCTGCAAGGACCTGTCTTCCTGGGAGTACAGAAAGGCTGTCCAAGCTGCCAAGCTACTTGGCAGCTCCCTGTCAGCCAGAGACGATTAAGCATCTCTTGTTAACAGCTCTCTACTGCTACAAGAGCCTCGGTGCAAGGCACAGATCAGCTGGCTCTCTGAATGAAGTAGTAGCTTGGCCAGAGCCACTGACCCCATGCTTCCAAAACCATTTCTCCTTTAATCAGGCTTGTGAGAGGTAACTAGCTCAACCAGAGAGATATCTGAGCTTCAGTCACTGCCATCCACACTTCCATCCCTCCCCATCTCTCTACCTCCTCCATCCGAAGGCTCATCCCTTCTAGAATTATGTTCATCAATCAGGAAGATAAGATGAATACAAGCTCCTGATTGCACTGTGGGCAGAAAATTATTAAGTCCCACCAAATCACTACCCCAAAGGATGATACATCAAATCCTACAGAAACTCTCTTTTGTCCTGCTAGCAGAGGGTTTTCCAGACCCAGGGATTTCTCCAGAGACATCAGACCCTTGGTTTAACTCAGGCCAGTATTATAAAATGTAATTCTTCCAAATAGGAAACAGAAAGAGAGCCATCTGACCTAATGCGGAGTCTATATGACATCAGTTGTGCAGAAGAAAGAAGGAACATCTGTTCCCTTGTTTTAGGAATCTTTTCCCAAAATGTTCTTTTCTCCAAGTTTCCAAGTAGTTTCAGGATAAAGGAGAGTATTTGGGGCAAGTAATTAATTTGGTAGGGAAAAAATCATTTCCTAGCTCTTTCTTTGTGTATTATTTAGCCTTTGCATCCATCCCTTTATCTTAATCTGGCCAAGAAAATTGCATAATAATGTGATATTCCAGGAGACAATAAATTACATGCTGTAGAAGGATGATGAAGAAAGGGAAAAATAAATTAATAATACACACTGGAAAGTTTAAACATGTTGGAACAAAGAAGTCCAGGACAATCCTGAACCAAGTAATAAACAACTAAAATCCATGAGCATGGCCACCTGTCTTCATAACACCCATAGCAAACATCATATTTAAAGCAGGTGGAATATGAAGGGGGTGACCCTGAAAGCATGTTTCATGTTAAAGCAGCTGTAAAATGAGTGCAGATATGTCTACAGCAGTGTATACATCATGTTAACCATCAAGTGATGTGCCAAGAAAGTTTCTTGGCAACTCATGGAGCAGCTCTGCTGTATCATGAGCTCTCTGCTCCTTGAAAATTGATTATGTAGCTGAGATTTGTAAATTAACCCATGAATGGCTTTTATCTGCACACAGATATTCTACCTGACTGCAAATTAAAAGTTTATGCATGTGCCAAGTTATCTCAGTTGGAACTATATTTCAACTATCTCATTTGCATAAGTCAGAGATTGTAATGACTTACTCAACTAAGCATACCCATGCAGTTAATTACTTTTTTCCAAATGAAATGCCAAAATTATTTCCCAGCAGACAACAGCAATTGCTCACCCAAAGCAGCACAGGATGAAGTCAGTTTTAAAACAATTAATATGAAATTAATTTTAACAGACCACTGAACCATATTTAGTGAGCAATGCAAAGTATAACGTGACCAAACACAGCAGCTCAATAGGCAAGTCCACTTCTCTGCTGTCTTTCACCAGGAAATTTTGAAATGAGGAAACACATGAAGCACCTTAGTCTTTAGAAGAAAGCAGTCCTGGATCAGTCAGAGAGGAAAGCAGAACCCCTGAGAAAGCAGAGTTATCTTTAGAAGTAGATGTAATTACAAACTCGGAAATTATCAGACAAAGGGAGTTTCCTCTTGTTCCCACCTCATATTATCACCACGCAAGAGGGAGTGGGAAAGTTTCCAGAGCTTGGAGAAGACAGAGAAAATTCTGTGTCCTGGTTGAACAGTCTGAACTCAAATGAATTTTAAAACAGCCAAATCCACTTTGAGCAGATTGATCTTTCTCTGCCCTACTCAACTTTCAAGTAATATCATTTGGAACTATTACAGAGCCTGTATCACCCCCGCAGCCTATTGAAACCTGTCGTTGCCTCAACCAGAACATATTTAAACAGAAGAAAATATTAGCTTGTGCCCTGCAGGCACTCAGACACTCCTATGGGAAGGGCTTTATGCCACATGGCAAGTTTTCTGTGGTGAATTTAATTCCAGTGGGATTAATAGAAAAACCCTTGGACTGGAGGCGATGCACAGAGAACAACGATCCACATTTGTGCATAGCTACAGCCACAGCAAACTCCAGCCAGGCTGCAAACTTCACAGTAGGAGGTAGTGAGTCTGTTCTGATCTCCGTTGGTGTAGTTTTATTTTCCTGAACATCTCTATGTGGACAAGATGGGGTTGAAACCACTATTATGGACAGGGTGTCAGAGGGCAGTGAATTGCTCTGTGATTTGAAGGTCTTGCAGCTCCACTGCACCAACATGCCAGTAACTCACAAGTTACAGATGTGAGGCTGTGATTTCCTCTTTAGAAAGTGCTTCTCGAGTACCCTGATTTACTTTGTTTCTAATGCAAGGATCATCAGTTTAACTTCCATGAGTCTTTTAATCTGAAATCTAATTTAGGAGATTATGTCAAATCATTGTTAAAACTCGTTCTGCTGGGTGTGCTCAGAGGAACTTCTGTCTTCAAAACTCAGAAAGATTCTTGTTACACCAATCTGGACACTTCAGATCCCTGAGAGCCACAAAGGGCCTTTTCTCCTTTCCTCTCTGTGGCAGGAGGATTCCAGTGGAACTGCAAAGGGCTTTCCCAAAGGAATGACATTCAGGCCAAGGTATCAGTCTATAAAGCATGGGAATGGTGAGACTGGTGAAGGAACTGGAGGGAAAGTCTTATGGAGAGAGGCTGAGGGAGCTGAGGTTGTTCAGCCTGGAGAAGCGGAGACTCAGGGGGAACCTCATCACTCTCTACAACTACCTGAAAGAAGCTGTAGTCAGGGGGGGGTCAGGCTCTTCTCCCAGGAAACCAGTGACAGGATGAGAGGGCATGGCCTGAAGCTGCGCCAGGGGAGGGTTAGGTTGGATATTAGGAATCACTTCCTCACAGAAAGGGTGATTAGACACTGGAATGGACTGCCCAGGGAGGTGGTGGAGTCTCCATCCCTGGCGGTGTTTACAAAACGATTGGATGCTGCACTTAGTGGAATGATTTAGCTGATGTCATAGTATTAGGTCATAGGCAGGACTTAGTGATCTCACAGGTCTTTTCCAACCTCAATAATTCTGTAACTCTGTGATTCTCTAATGATGAGAATTGTTCTAACTCGGTGAAAACAGCATAATGGAGAGTGGGACAAAAAGATTGGACAAATCAAAGGTCCATCTGGCTCTGCACTGCACCTCTGGCAGTCATCAGTGACAGATGCTCAGGCATAGATGATAAAGACTAAACATGCTAAGAGTGTTCCAAAGGGCATGGGCCAATTTGATGCAGAGATCCTTCTTTGAGACCTAAATCATTAAAGCATCCCTAGAAGGACTCCATAAAAGTATTGTCAATTAGCTCAGACACAGTTTCCTGTGGAGGGAAGATCTTTCTGGGCCAGCAAAATATTTGTGATTCTCAACACAGACTTTTGCTGTCTTAAAGAGCTGTCAAGTCAAGCTGGTCTTTTTTGCACCCAGGGTAGACCCTGGTGTGAATGGGACATACTTCTGGAACAGCATCAGAAAATAAATACACACCCACCCACCCCACACCATCCCTCTGCTTTCTCTGCTCTTCTCCTTCATCAGGAGCATTGCCCAACTCCTTCCTTACCCCTGCTATTCTGGGCTCTCCCAATGGCTCCACAGCCTTCCTCTATCCCTGCCTTTCCCCCTTACATTCCTGTTGCAGGAGCAACCCATCTCCAAGGTCACCCTAATCCTTTGGGTGCAAAATCTGAGTTTGCTCACACTTTTTGATAGTTTTTACCTACATCTGACTGGTAGGAATGCAGGTAATTAGAAGTAGTTGGACTGCATCATCCTGGTGGTGTAACACTCCTCCAAAGCTAAGAGCAGAATTGGTGTCCATGGCAAGAGTTGTGCGGGGGTGGTATCATGGTGCCTTTAACTTTCCAAGACGTTGTATCATTTTCTTCACATTGGATATCCTGTATTTTTGTTTGCTACTTATCTTTTAAAGAAAAAAAAAGGCAATCAAAGGCAAATTTGAGTGATAGCTGGATGCTTCCTTCCCTATTAAATGGAAATTGAAATGTACTTAGAATAAATAACTGCAGGTGCAGAGCTGTAACTTCTTCCATCCGCTCCTCAAGGAATGCACCTGGAGGCACTTCCATGACTCTCTGAACCCCGTCTCAAGTCAGCAGAAGTGTCTGAGGATGGGATGTTCTGCCCCTACCTTTCCTTCAGCAAGATTTACCCTTACTAAATCTCCCTGTACAGAGCATTTGATGGGCTTGAGAGAATGTGAAAGCTTTAAGATGCTGATTTAAATCAGAACATCCTCAAAGGTCAGGATCTGGGAGTCTTCAATATGGTGTATCTCATCCCAGCTGATTATCCTTCATCTTAAGAGAAGCCTCAGCCCAGCTGCCTATGTGTAAGCATCACTGGTCACCAATCTGGCTGTGAGCAACACAGAGGTAGCAGAAGACAGAGGCAGATGAGCTGAGAGATGAGCTCTGGGACCTGGGTTTGGTCCCACATGCTCTTGAACCTTGAGGACTTGACTTGTATTTGCTTTAATGTCTGTGACAGTACAAACTCCTTGGCACATGGCAGTGCCCTGCTCTGAAACCAGCTGTACCGAGTCAACAGTTCTCTGTGGATACCTATGGAAAGCACTAATTTATGATGCCTGGATAGAAACCAGGTGAGAATTGTACCTAATGGTTGCTTTAGAAAAGGATCTGAATTTGGTGCCATTTTTTCTCATTTTCTGGTCAGTAAAGATGGAGGTGTGTTTGTGCTCTATGTATTTTTTGAATGGTTTAATTAAGAAAAGAACTTTCTGACTGCTCCTTTTATCTCAAACAAAGAAAGGGAAAATATGATAAGACCTTTCTTGACCTGGCAGTGCTGGGTTGGACTTGATGATCTTGAAGGTCTCTTCCAACCAGAGTGTTTCTATGGTTCTTTCCTGATTCTGTGATCCACCTATGAAAGGCTTCCTATGTGGGGAGATTATGGCTTTATAATCCCATTCCCACAGCTCTTAATGCCTTGTATCCTAACCTTCCTAGAAACAGAGCTGTTTATTTAATATTTAATGTTCTATACAAAACTAAGCAGTCTATTCCCACCTGATTTTCTTTCACATCCCTCCCAAGGTTACTATTAAAAGAAACAATCCCAGAACGTGAGATTACTTCTGCTGCATGGGTAGGCATGAACTCAGGTTATTGGATTTATTTCAAGCAAACCAAGCAGTCCATTTTTCTCCTGGGAACTTTCCTAATATATATAATCCCAATGAAATCCCAAAATCTAGTAGGAAGGATATCAAACTTCCTATTACCAGCACTCACCAAGGGGGTCTGGAACAAAATTTCCATTGTGGACTTAAGTGTTGTCCCTTAAAATCCTTGATACATGAATGTATCTGGAAAATCTCTTTCATATTCAGAAGCCAGGAAGCATAAGTTCCAGTCTGGGGAAAGTCTCATACACACATACACTTTCTTGATAGGTAAATTAGAAATACCCAGCAAAAGAACTGCATGACCTTGAGAGGTATCAGCCTCTCTTAATCTACATTCAGGGAGTCATTGTTTCTCAAGAGTTATTGCAATTTTAACAAGATTAGACATGAGTGTTGATAGCATCACAGACCCTAACAACACCAGAGAAGTGAAAATGGAAGGAAAGCAGTGCTCCGTTTTGCAAATGATTAGCTAATTAATTTCTCAAGCTATTACCAAGAAATCATTAGTGTTGTTCTATCATAATTAAAGCACATTTTGAATTGCAGTCTTGGTTTGTTGGTTTGTGAGTTGTGGGTTTTTTTCACTTTCTTCCTGCTATCTGCCCATCATGAAAACTCTGGAAGGAAAGAAGGGGATTAAACTGCTACACAAGTTTCATACTCAAGGTCTCATATTGTCTGGCCTTGATTTTTTTGCATAAACATCCACATAGGTGGAAACATACCCCTAATACTACCACCAAAAGCAAACCTTTAATTGTCTACAACTTCATGGTACTTCATGGCATTTCTGTTCTTCAACAGAGTGCACTCCCCTACAGAGGGTATTAATGTTTCTAAAGAAAGCCTGGGTAAAAATAAAGGAAGCATTATTCCATTGATTGCTGTGATTAATTGATTTATCTCACCCACTTGGGACTCTGGGGGGATCTTCTTGCAGCCTTTCAGTACTTGAAGGGGGCCTATAAGAAAGATAGGGACAATTGTTTTAGCAGAACTTGTTGTGATAGGACAAGTGGTGATGGTTTTAAAGAAAAAGAGGGGAGATTTAGACTAGATTTAAGGAAGAAAGTTTTTATGCTGAGGGTGGTGAGACACTGGCCCAGTTTAACCAGAAAGGTGGTAGATGTCCTATCCCTGGAACCATTCCAGTTCAGGTTGGACAGGGCTCTAAGCAACCTGCTCTAGTTGAAGATGCCCCTGCTAACTGCAGGGCAGTTGGATTAGATGAGCTTTAGAGGTCCGTTCCAACTCAAAACATTCTATGATTCTATGACTGATTCTATGATATTATGATTCTAAGAACTAAGTGCTCATCTGAGACCTTCTAAACACCAAGCCTGGAGGTGTTCAGTGGTCCATTCTTCTCACTAAGGACTCAAGTGATAATCCTGTCTCCAGTGTTTCAGGCATGATATGGTCCCCTAAGATTCCAAATCAGATGCAGATGAGCCAAGAGTGGCTGCATTTCACCAGCCTTCATCTTTTCTCAGCTTGATAGGCAGGTTTGGTTGGGATGAACCCAAGTACAGTAGGTGCATCCTTAGTTCACGGAAGTCCCTCCACTTCCACATGCCAAGTTAGTGCTTAAAACACTGAGTTTGATATTCAGAGGCATCATTCCCAGACCCATCAAATAAAGGCAACTGCCTCTACTCGGCACTCAGACAGTCCCAGGCAGCCAGGATCACATTTTACCTACATTTGCCAGCAGGAAAAAAACCCTTGCAAAACATTGCAGCAACATGTGGTTGACTCAGAAGGAATATCTTTCATCTTATGTGGCCCAAAACTGCTTAGTTTGCAGAGAAAAAAAAAAAAAAATACAGCTTCTCTCATTGGAGTGGAGGTTGTGACAATTTGGCAGCCTCAGAAAAATATATATTTCAAGTACAGCATATTTAATATACTGGGCTATCTGCAGAACTTCTGAGAGGAATGGGCCTCTTCATTGTGTGGTTGTGTGTGTTTGCATGTAAACATATACAATTATTGCTAGGAAAACACTGGCTCCCTATCATGAAAGAAATCTTAGGATTTTACATTTTTCTTATGCCAAATTGGGTCAAAAATACAAACCAATGCAAATTACTGTGGAGCAAGAATACTCCAGCACTTCAGAAGTGGGTGGGATCAAACCAAACTTTCACTCTGAAACTTGGTTTTCCATGTCATCTTGTAACAAAATCTTTTTATTCTGTTTATGTATGTATTTTTCTTCTTCTTGCTCCATTGACAAAACACACAGTCATTTCAGCCCAGCAAATGGAGTTTTTATGTTTTCTCTGGGCACAGCTCTGCTGAGTGCTGCAGCACATAAAAAATAATCTTGCCCAACATTTTTCACAATGAAAAAACTGCCTTTTTTCCCACCTGCCATTTCACTGTTGACAGATCAACGTGGTTTCTGCCTGGGGATACTTGACCCAGATCAATCCTGGGGTTTCTAGTAGCATTTTCACAGCTCTAAGACAAAGATAGACATGCACATTACTGGAAGAGAAGCTCTATTCCTTGTGCAGCAACATATACTCAAGTCATATATTTAACACAGGTCGTCATGAAAATGGTTCCATTGCAACTTAGGCGGATAATAAACTCTATATATTGAGGTAATTAGAGTTCCACTGGAATGATGTCCTGCAACAAGCCTTATCTTTACCTAGAAGAGCTGGTAAAAGCATTTATCAGCTGTGGTAAGTGCACTGAGCAAAGCAGTTTTCTTTAGTTTCATGGCAGCATCTGTCTCTCTGTTAAGGAGAGATGTTATCCCATACTATATTTACATCCAACCAGTTAATGCTGTCCTTTGTGAAAGGTAGCAGCTTTTAAATATTAATCCATCCAGCATTTTAATCTCATGTGCAGATGCAAATTAGACTTTAATTGCTCACCAGCTAAACTGATCATTGAAATACCCATCAAATTGGATGTACTAGGGAGGGACAAATGATTATACAGCAGAGTTGTGCCTCATTTCTATTAATGGGAGATGAGATACCCTCAACAGAGTAATTTCTTGCCCATCATGCCCCTGCAGGGGTCTGGCTGAGTCCTGATCTTTAAACTCTTTAAGACTTCTTAACTCTTTTCATTCCCCGTGAATGAAATCAGGTGTGCTGGGTTTCATAGTCATAATCATCATATCCCTGATGTAGCTATTCTTATGGGTGTTGCTGGCTAGGGCCTGGCGGCCGGAAGATATCGCGATGTACGGGAAGCTAGGACCCCTCTCCCTACAGCCTGATAGCCAGCGGCAGCCATGCGCTTTCGGTGCCAGATTTCTACGCCCGAATTGCAACATATGGGTCATGTAGTAAGAGATAGCTCTGGCTTAGCACAAGACATACACCCTACAGAAAAAGTCCTGGGAGACATGGGGGGGATTACTATGATATGTGAGAAAACAGTACCCCCTGTGTGATGTCCACGATCAGTGGAGTTCATTGAAGCAGATAATCTCCTAAGGCCTTGACCACTATTTCCAGCTGATGCTCTTCTAAGAGAGAAATGCCAAGCCAAGGTGAATGGAGCACAGAGGCAATGTGAAGACAGGAGAGAGAGCCCAAATCTCAATACTTGTTCATTATCCCTAAGAGTTGATGAAATTGTTATAATACCGACCACACTTTTAAAAGCCACTTTCCCAGCTGCCAAGCTATTGAATGGTGGTGAAAGTGGGGAGGGGTGAGGCTGCTGCACAGAGTTTAAAGCCAATGCATTTAACACATGACATAAATCATCAGTGACAGCCTGCAGCCAGGTAGCTTCTTTCATCATTGCTTCCAAAGCAATTAACAAAGCGTGGTAAGTGAACAGCAAAGTCAAAGCCCAGGAGGGGTGAAATGGCTGTGCAGAAGTCACAGCTCACTCAGTTCAGGAATGGAGGCAGAAGTGGCAGCCACCTTTTATGACTAGTATCATGGATCGACTGAAATTTCTCTACCTCCCTGTCCTCATTTGAGCGAGAACAGAACTAATTCTGTTCAGTGATTTTACTTTTCAGCTCAGTTCTTCTAATTCCCTGCACTGTCTGAAGTTAGCTGTGTGTTTTTACAGGCAGTGGCTGCTTCTGGCAGTGAGAACACCCCATGTTCAGAGTTAGCACTGAGGGTTGGGGTGCAGACCAAGGCCACTGCTGGATCTTGTGCACCACATTGGGGGGTGCAGGAAGTTAAAGGCTGCACCTGAAGGGAGGAGCAGACAGGACGGATGATCCCAAACTGACCAACGAGGGATTCCAGCCCATAGACATCATATTCGGTATAAAGCTGAGGGATCAAGAGGGTCCCATCGGTCTTTGCTCGGCTCGGGTCCTCCTCTGGCTTCTTGCTTCTTCCATGGCCAGCATCTGAGGAGGACTCTGTCCATTCTGCCTTCGATCCTGATCCATGTGTTGCTGAATCCAGTACCAGAATCCAGCTCCTGAACACAGTTCCTGTCTGCCACTGGGCCCAGTCTGGGACTGTTCCACAGCATCAGTGGTGACGGTGACATAATTGCCATTGGGGGGGTTGGGTTCGATACTGGTTTTGTATATATTTGTATATATTCTGTTTGTATTACTATTATTTTCATTTTCATTAAAGCTGTTCTAGTTGACTTTTCTAATGGCTGAGTCTCTCTCCCTTATTCTCTTTCTTTTCCCCTTTGGGGATGGATGGGGGTTAACAGATAGTGTCTGTTACAGGTCTAGTGGGCTGCTCTGACCCTAAACCATGACACTCCCCTAATCAATGATGGTGCCAAGCTCTAAAAAACAGCCTAGGGTCAGTTCAGGTAAAGTGAAAGTCACACATGCAAGCAAAGCAAAATAAGGAATTCACTACTTCCCATCAGCAGGTGGGTGCTCAGCCATATCCAGGAAAGGAGGGCTCCATCCTGCATAACTGTTAATTGGAAAGACAAACACCACCACTCCAAATGTTGCCCCCTTCCTTCTTCCCCCAGATTTATATGCTGAGCTTGACATCATACAGTCTGGAATATCCCATTGGTCAGTTGAAATCAGCTGTCCCAGCTGCGTCCCCTCCCAGATTCTTGTGCACCCCCAGCCTACTCACTGGTGGGGTGAGGTGAGAAGCATAAAGGATCTTGACTCTGTGTAAACACCGCTGAGCAGTAACTAAAACCTCCCTGTGTTATCAACACTGTTTTCAGCACAAATCCGAAACACAGACCTGAAGCAGTTACCATGAAGAAAATTAACTCTATCCCTTCCAAAATCAGTAAAATGTGCACAAAAAACAAGATAGATCACTGCATCTGAATAGACTCCCCAGAAGTCCAGACATCTCTCTAACAGGTGGGGAGTGGAGTTTCCCCTCACTCTGGAGGAAGATCCAGCTGGAAGGTTGTCAAGCATTGGAACAGGCTGCAAAGAAAAGTCATTGAATCACCATCCCTGGACGTGTTTAAAAGTCATGTACATATGGTGCTTAGAGACATGGTTTGACAGGTGACCTGGTAGAGTTAGGTTGATGTTTGGCGTCGGTGAGCTTCAAAGTCTTTTCCTACCTAAACTGTGATATGATTCTAAGATTCTATCAATGAATAAGCTGAACTCCTGAGAAGGCTCTGTTTAATCTCCAGGCAGATGGCAACCTCCTTTCACCACCAAAGGAAATGAGCATTTCTAAAACTGGAAAAGAAAACGGGGAACTGGTCACAGAAAGACCATTCAACTTTAAAATCCAACACAGGAAGTTTTGAACCAGAGTATTCCCTAGAGAGAGAAATAAAAAGGAAGTTCCCTTATGTCAGATCTTGAGAATAACAAAGGAGCTGACACCCCTCCAGAAAGCTTGTAGAATCTCCTGGTTCATCAGCTCATTTGGGGGCAAAAACTGCACCCCTCTGGGATAAAATCTGATAACATAAAGTACATGCATTGGTATTTTTTAATTTCTGAAAACCTGTGTTCTTGTAAACCTTTGTAACTGTTTCATTTTGGACCTTTCATGTGTTCTAACTTCATGCTAGCTTGGATTTAAAATCATTGAAAGGCCACTGGCACCATCTGATGCCATGAATGTGTTGATTCTTAAAGTCAGTCTAAATAGACAGTCTGGGCATGATTCAGAGCACCCAGAGACAAATGAGATGCCCTAAGGATATCTCCTTTCCTCCAGGCACCAAAACACAGGACTGTGATCCTGACTCATATCAGCTTAACCTGTGTGTCACATGCCCTTGGGTGTCCAAGCTGGGACTTGACTTATGCCAAGGCACCTGATTCCTGTCCTCAGCAGCAACTGTATTTCCAGCAAATCACTCCATGTTACTCATAAATACTGTGGAGTACATCTGTGTTTTATACTATTGGCCAATAAAGAAGATGGGAATCCATACAAAATAAGAGTGGGGTGCACTTTTAGCCTTAAAAGATCTCTAGTGTATAGGCAACAATATTTTGGTTTGCCAATTTATCCTCTAAACCTGTGTGTGTTGAAAGGGTTTTCAGCAAATGCTTTTCCTACAGTATGCCTACAAAGTTTACATTAGTATCTTTTGCTCTCAGAAAATCAAAAAAAAGGGAAGGCCATGGAAATTGCTCTACTGGTGTCTCACTCTCCCTCTACCAAACATTAAGTTCTTTTTTTCTAAAAAAAAAAAAAAAAAAACAAGGGATTTCCTAAGTATATACTAACTATGGCAGTTCACCACTGCATTTCCCATGATGTGGCAGAGCAGAGGGCTGAGTTGGGTGTTAGATTTAGGTATAAATGAATGATTGGGGCAGAGGAAGGTCTGATGAGTGGGTGGAAAATGAATCATTATTGAAAGCTGTGTTCCCTGACAGTGGTCCTGAGTGGCTGGGAGAGAGCGCTCCTGGTAGGAGCGTGGGTTGAATCTGAAAATTGTTTCATGGTCAAAAGAGAGAAAGAATGTCTCCAAACCATTTGGAAATAAAACTTCAGAAATCAAGTAGCTAACAGGTTTGGTTTGCATCTGGATTTGGGTAATAATAGCCATGGCCAATTTTCAAGGAAGGAAAAAGTACAGAACCCTGTATATCTGGATAGAAAATGAGTTCTTGTACTGCAACAGTTTATTTTAGTGCCACAAAACAAGGCCCCAGAATCAGATGAGGTTCCAGCAGAATCATAGAATCAAAAATAGTTTGGGTTGGAAAGAAACTTTAACATCATCTAGTTCCAACCACTCTGCCATGGGCTGGGACACCTTCTACTTGAGCAGGTTGCTCAGAGCCCCGTCCATCCTGAGCTGGAATGGTTCCAGGGATGGGGCATCGATGACCTCTCTGGGCAACCTGAGCCAGGGTATCACCACCCTCACTGTAAAAACTTTCTTCCTCATATATAGTCTAAATCTTCCCTCTTTGAGTTTAAAACCATGAACCCTTTGACCTGTCCCAATAGACCCTGATAAAAAGATTGTCTACATCTTTCTTATAGGCCCCCATGAAGTCCTGAAAGGCCACAAGAAGATCTCCCTGGAGCCTTCTCTTCTCCAGGCTGAACACCCCCAACCCTCTCAGCCTGGCCTCCCAGCAGAGGGGTTCCAGCCTTCCCAGCATTGCTGGGGCTCCTCTGTTCCTGCTCCAACAGGTCCCTGTGTCTCCTGTGCTGAGCACTCCAGAGCTGGACCCAGCACTGCAGGGGGGTCTCCCCAGAGAAGAATAGAGGTGGAGGTGGAGAATCACCTCCTTCAACCTGCTGGCCCCTTTTCATAGTGCTCTAACACTCGACCCCAAACCAGGAGAACAACCCTAAGCAAAATGGCCATATATCTGCAGTTATAAATTCTGGCCTTCTGCTGATCAGTCTGAGATAACTGCAAGGTGCCTTAGACTAGAACTGATCCCACACTAACTCAGTTACTTGGTTTTCATGCTGAACTCATTCATGTCCAGAGCATGGGCAAAGCAAGTTGACATGGTCAGCACAGGAACTCAGCTTCCTAAAATCTAGCACAGATTATCTGCCACCCATTTCCTCCTGTTCCCTCAGTTCTGCTCACAGGGGTGGGATTGGTATTCTCCCTGCAATCTCACAAGAAGGATGATGACAGTAAAAGTACTCCTGTCCCATTTTGCCATGGCCTCTTTGCATATATCCTAGAAAAAAAATAAAATGCCAATTAAAAAATATTTAAAGCCCTATTAAAAACAACTTACTAGCTTGCTGGGGGATAAAAAACAACACTGGATATATTTCATGGCCTGTGAAATATACAGCACTGTCCAGTGGGCACTTGAGCTGTGCTATACCACCTCCTGTTTTGAATGAATCACCACCTGGTGCTATAGATGATTTTGGTTAATTACCCCCCTTTGACATGAAGCAGAGAAGTTGTTACAATTTTATGAGTCACAAACTGTGCTGGTAATAATAATAATTCTG
Source organism: Chloroceryle amazona (assembly GCA_027560015.1). Lineage (NCBI taxonomy): Eukaryota > Metazoa > Chordata > Aves > Coraciiformes > Cerylidae > Chloroceryle > Chloroceryle amazona. Next base: position 63,440 of record JANHFX010011453.1, read on the forward strand.
CCACTTAAAGCCTTAACTTTTAATCTTAATTGGAGAGGAAGCTGTTCTATACAGAGGTATGGTAAGACGGGTGAGAGAAAAGAGGTGGGAAAAACTGATGCCCATAAAAACTTACACCAACTCCTTACAGTGCTTGAGGTCCATATTGCAAGAGGAAGAGCAGACTTTCCCTGAAATATTAGTATAATTTAATGTATAATGGACCATACACTGACTCTGGAAAATAAAAGTGGACCTGGGAATTCATTTATCTACCACCCAGTGCCCAGGTCAGGGCTGTGTTCACTGCAAACTCTCTGCACAGTTGAAAGAAATGGTTATCCAAGGGGCTACTCAGTTTTCTAGGGTCCACATCACTCTCTGAAGCTACTTAGCTCCTTATTGCCTGTAGGAGTACTGTACCTCATTTAACTGCCTTAGACAGGTGCATGAAGTCCTGTAGGGTGAAATGACCTGAAACTGAGGTATAGATTTCTCTTCATGTCACTGAACAAATGCTTTTCTATCTCTACCATTCTCCTGATTTGCCTCACCATGATAACTTGTTCATCTCATATTCCTGAGTGTCATTGGCTGGTAAGACATTTGAAGGAGACAGGATCAAGCACAAAAATATCCTGTTCCCTGTTAGGTCTCCAGATGTTTCTATCACTAAGAGTTGAATCTGTGAAGGGTTCCCTGGGCAAGGGGGAACAAACAGGGGAGAGAAGGGTCCCCCATGGACTAACGGCAATGTAAATAAAGGACAATTTTTTTTTCTAATACATGAAATCCAATGCCCATCTGTGAACTGGCATTCAGACTCATACTAGCTGAAGAGTGAATGAAGGTTGGTAGTGTTGTGGCTTACTATAATCCACCTGTCCTTACCCCACATAACGGTGTGAAGACACTTCTCCATGGCTACAAGATCAGGGAACAGCAAGAGAGAAGGTGAAGCAGTGAGGGCTCCTCATCATCCTCCCATCTCCTTGCATGGCTATGTCAACTGCAGCCTGTAATCCTTTCATCCTGGATCAATCTCTTCCACCTTTTCTAATTCTCCACCCTGAAGCCTTTCCTTCAGGTACCCTTTAAAGCCTTGTTTCCCATTATGCAAACAGCAAGGCTCCCCATCTTCTCGGCTTCCTTTTGCTGGTGTCAGTCTGCAAGCTGCACTTCTTCCTTCTCAGGAGCAGATGCTCTTCTGAAAGATGCTGCTGCCCTTATCACAGGTTTCCCATTCACTGGCAGCTTTCCAAGGACAAGGTAAGAAAGGGAACATCTTTTTCTTGGCTTAGCTGAAATGTATTCAATAATGGCTTGGAAATGAAAACTATAAGGAGGAGTTAATAACATTCTTACACAGCTGTAATGATAAACTGTTACCCTGATTCTTAGCTCCACTGTATGCAAGTGTTACTCACATAGACCTTAAGACAGCTCCAGCAGGCTACTGTATTTTCCTCCTTACAGAAAACATTTTAATATTAAAGTCTATCAAAATAAATGGACGAAAATTGAGAAGTGGATCAAGGCAGAGAGAGAGAAGGATTGGCAGGAGTTCAGAGTAAGTTTGTTGTTTGTTTATTTTTTTCTAATGAGAAAATTCCTGATCGAAATCTTCAAATTCTGAAAGTGCCTGAAAACTGGAAGTGTTGTCAGGGTGACTTTGTAAAGGATAGGCAATAGCTCAAACTTTTCCTTGTTCTCAGACTAATCAAGCAGAGAATGGGACATGGAGCAAAGCAGGTCTTCTAAGTCTGGATCTAATTAAGTTTTCATAATGATTGCCCATGATGGTAGCCTCTGTTGTCCTTTTGTCTCATGTGTGCCAGCTCCTGACACCAGATGATTACCATCCACACTGATTTACAGCTGAAGAACTCAAGGCAGGCTTAGTCCACCTATGAACTTGGGTGCACAGTATTGCAATGCCTCTGTTCTCTGTCCTTCCCATCCCCAAGCTGTTGGCAGACTAGAGCCCACAGCTGCCTGAAAGCTTGTACATGGGTTGTTTGATGTATAAAACCAGGATCTTCATTCCATGTGGCAAGTAGAGAGAAGTTACACATCACAAGAGTGATTCAGACACCTGATGTTTAGGGTGAAAGACAACAGAAAACCTGTCTAAGGATCAGCTAGACTGAAAGAGTAGGTGCCCATGTTTCATTAGATGGTTCATGGCCCAAACTCTGACTAAGACTGCAATAATACAGACAGTAACAGCAACCAAGCTAACTCAGATGGAGACCCTACTCTGTAGATACCTGATGTCAGAAAGAGGAATTCCACCCAAAGCACCAAGAACTGGATACACTGTGTTTTCTGTTGTTAACACTACAGTACTTTGATCTCTCTCAGAAACACATGCAGTAACAGATTATTTCCCCTCTGCCCTTCTCATTGCATTGTTGCTGCCATACCTGAATAAGACAAGATATACTGGGAGTAACAGCTGCCAAACTTGATGTCCTTCCACACAAGGAGATTTGTGGGCATACAGGTGTCTATCATGCACTGATCACCATAGCAGAGACAGACCTGTGTAGTACAGACTCAGTCCCCATTAGTTTGCACCTAGCCCTGACAAGAAGTTGAGGGTTTTTAGGGCAGGTTGCTGAGGAACCTGGAGTGTTCATGGGATTTAAGCACTTCAAAGCTCTGCTTTCTCAATAGGTATGGCTTGCCTTGGTATGGCTGGAGCAGTACTCTCTATCATACCTCTGCCACATCTATTCCTATCTGTGTGTGTGAAGCAGCTGTTGAGGCACCCTAAATACATCACACCCGTGATGTAAAGGAAAGAAACTAGGACTCATTTTAACTTCATCAGCTGGGCTACAGATACTCTGAAGAGAGCTCTCTGCAGTGGGAGAAGAAACCTCATGGCTGTGAGAAGGGGTCACCATAGGAATCCCAAGAACTCAAAGCTGATGCCCCTGGATCCTTGAGAGCTCTAGAGAAAAATGGCTTAAAAATTTCAGAAAAGTCTTGTGAAAGTTCAATAACTGAGGGAAATCACTGTCTCCTGTTCACTGACTAGGACTCAGCCTGCTGAACTATCTTTCCACATTTATTGCATGCTCACCCCAAAACATTTTTGCCTATATGGTACAAGTTGATTGTGCTTTATGTCTCTGGTTTCAGTTCTTTAGAATGTAACTTGCTCACAGGATTTTGCTGCTGACATAACTGATAAATATTTGTGCTTTTGAAAGGCATCCAGAAGTTCACGATTTGGATCTGGGCACCCAAATGAGGTGTTGTGCAAATGCAGAACCATGCCTAAAAGCCAAGAGTAAAGGGAAATAAATGAATATGCAGAACGAAAACAACACAAGGAAATGAAGGATAGAACAGCTTGAGTTCCCTTGTCTATTGATGTTGTGAACTTCTCATAGAAGGCCATCAGGTTTGTCAGGCACGATTTGCCCTTGGTGAAGCCATGTTGATTGTACCCAATCACCTCTTCATTATTTTTCTTCCTCAGCAGTGCCTCCAGGAGGATCTGCTCCATGATCTTACCAGGTATGGAGGTGACATTGACTGGCCTATAGTTCTCTGGTTCATTCTTCTTCCCGTTTTTGAATATGGGGATTATGTTTCCCCTTTTCCAGGCAGATGTATTGAAAACCCTCAACAGAAGTTATTAGAAGGGCAAGACTATTGCAAGAATTGAAAGGTTTTATCTTTTGCATTTATGACACAGGAACCACAAATGAGCCTTTCTCCAGTTCCTGCTAAGAACTTCCTGAAGACAGGATGTCGTTTGAACCTCTCATGAAAATGAATTCACACCAGGGTTGTCTATTAATGTTGTTCAGGCATCTCAAAGGCTGGCATTTCCCTTTTGAATGTTCTTGGCAACTTTACCATTCCCTTAACAGAATGTTTTATGTGATGAATAGGGAACATTATTTCAGGTTTGCAATGCTATCTGAGAATGGAAACTGTTCATATATGTCCCTGGACAAGGAACAGCAAAGTGAATGAAACGACTGATTGACTTTGATCCAAGCCCTGAATTATAGCAGCTATAATTGGGGATAATCAAAATGCAGCTTTTGTTTGGGCAGGATATGTAGAAGCTTTAAAAACTCTGCTTCCAGAAAATAGGAGGTGTTTCCTGTGTTTCTCTCATTAATACTTTGATTTATTGCCAGAAATGCTGTAGAAGAGGCCTCTTCCATAAGCTAAAAAAACGAAGCTTGAGCTCAAGATTTGCAAGCTGATTTAATGGCACTAGAACTTGGTGAATCAGATATTCTGGATGTTCCTTTCTTTGACCATATTCCCTTATGCACATATGTCTTCATTCAGTAGCACATTCAGGATTTTGAGCATTTCATATATGGCTGACATATTTTCAGAGAAAGTTGCCAATAAAACTTTCTCCTACATTGTGGTAAAGTATCTTTTTATTTTATTTTATTTAGTGCATTACGTAGTGCCAGAAAGGTAACAGAATTAACTGTCATATTTTATTAAAACCCTCTCCTGGCATAAGTCTGATAGTAGATGCAACATGTAAGACAGCAAAAGAGGTACTGATAGATATTTGTGGGTTTCCTAGTTGGACTTGGTTGCTGTTGTTTTGTTGTCTAAACAAGATCAACTTGAAGAGGTGGAACTCATCTCTTTCTAAACCACGTATGTAGAAAATGAAGACTTCTCCCTTTCCTGGGTTAATAACGTCAGTCATCTAAAGTATAATCAAAGGTTGACCTTGTAAAACTGACAGTGGATGTAACCCTATTGTCCTAAAAAAGAGCAGTCTGGAGATATGAAAATTGAGAAACATCCTCAAAAGGAAGCAACAGACCTTCAAGAAAGATCCTTGTGGACATGTACGGCGACATTCATGGGGACATGGGCATGCTGTCACAATCTCTGTTTACTGCAATACAAGTATCAGATGAATCAATTACAGGATGACAGCCCCTCCCTCACAATGCATAACTGATTTCTACCCTGAAACTGCCTTTCCCTACTGTAAAGCAGCTCCACAGAGAGGGACTTTGGTGTCCTGGTACACAGTAAGTTATCCATGGAACAGCCATGCGCCCTTGTGGACAGGAAGGCCAATGGTATCCTGGGGTGCATAAAGAAGAGTGTGGCCAGCAGGTCGAGGGAGGTTCTCCTCCCCCTCTACTCTGCACTAGTGAGACCACATCTGGAGTATTGGGTCCAGTTCTGGTCTCCCAGTTCAAGAAGGAGAGGGAAATACTAGTGAGAGTCCAATGGAGGCTACAAGGGTGATGAAGGGACTGGAACATCTCTCTTATGAGGAAAGACTGAGAGCCCTGGGGCTGTTTAGTCTGGAGAAGAGAAGACTGAGAGGGAATCATATTAATGTTTACAAATATCTGAAGGGTGGGTGTCAAGTAGAAGGGACTAGTCTCTTTTCAGTGGTGGCCTGTGATAGGATGACAGGTAATGGTACCAAGGTGAAACACAGGAAGTTCCACCTCAACATGAGGAAAAACTTCTTTCCTGTGAGGTTGACAGAGCCTGGAACAGAGTGCCCAGTGAGGTTGTCTCCTCTAGAGACTTTCAAAACCCACCTGGATACATTCCTGTGTTGGCTGCCCAAGGTGATCCTGCTCTTGCAGGGGCGTTGGACACAATGACTTCCAGAAGTCCCTTCCAACCCCTACCATTCTATGATCCTGTGATTCTAGGATTCCTTGATCTTCCACCTCTGTGTCCCCTCCATGCTTCATGGTTTATTAATGTCTTTGTCAGGCAAGATGATTCATCCCAGAGGAGGGCATCAGTTTGAGAATACATATATCAAAACAAAGTACAAGCTGTGTAGCACTGGATGAATAGTGCATGGAAGAAGAGTTGAGAAAAATCAATAGATTATCGAAACTGTGATTGGAGGAACTTATTTGGTTTTAATAATAATGTTATAAATCAAAAGGCCCAGCCTAGAAGATGGGTATCAAGCAGGAGGGAAAGAGGGAAAAACAATTAATCTGGTGACTTGATTCTCAAGTCACGCATGGCCACGGCTCAGTCATAATCTTTTCCTCATAAATTAATTCTTTTATCACTCCCAGGAGTGAGAGGGATGAACACTGTACTGGCCTGGGTGGAGAGGAAGTCATGCGTAGTGATGAAGTGGGGATTTATAGATGAAATTGAGCAATATTGTTTGGTTTTGTTTGACAAGGGAAGAAGGCTTTCTCCACTTAAAGGATAATGATCTCTTTGGGCCATATAGGGACATCTACTTGAGAGATTAAAATGATGGGCTGATCACAAGCTGGATTGAACTAGCCACTGCTGACAGAGGCAGCAGGGACACTGTATTCAGTGATAACTGGGAGCCCACGCTATGCTAAATGAGAAACTATCAGCTGCCTACTGCCAGAGTATGAAGGTGGACACTATGTCATGGGAAGCTGGAAATCAACTTCTGATTCTTCATGAGAGCACAGAGCAAAATGGGAGGTTTCCCGTCTCCACCTAAGCAGCAGGGGGGACATTGACTGCTTGAACATGACTCCAAAATAAACATGGGGGAAAGGCTGATAATCAAGGAATAGAGCCTGGGGAATTTCCTCCCCATTTGAACCAGGCAGCTTTTGAAATATTTCTTCCGGCACTGGATACTTGGCTTTTAAGAAGCTCAGGGCCTGAGCCCACAGAGCTGTACACCAACAATGGCTGCAGGGGCTCCTAGAAAGGCTCACTGCATAGCATGCACTGATTACCTGATTACTTGCTGATGTCAGCGTAGTTTCCATTTGAGATATTTCCTAGACGGCGAAAAGGTCAGGAGGATTAAGTAATTGTCTGGAGGAGTAGATCTATGTGATTTTCAGGACAGGCCCAGTTGGACCTGGAAGTCCAGATTTTTCTCAGTATCTGTGTGGTTTTCACTCAGCCATACCCTCCAAAACTTTCTTGCTCAGGATCAGGGTTCAAATTAATACAATACCATACTCAGTTTCTGTCTACAACAATGCTTCCTCCTCACCCTAGGATTCCTTCATAGGGGAGTGGAGCTTAAGCAGCGTTTCTTCTCATCCTAAAATAGGAACCTGTATTTGATCTGACAAATTGTGCCCCTAAAGGCTATTGGCTATTTTGAGCACTGTCAAATGAGGATGTTTCCACTGCAAGTACCAAAAGGGCGAGGTCCACTTTTCTAATGTTAGAGATCTTCAGGACAGAGGTCTCCAACTGAGCTGTCCTTCCAGGGACTATTTTGCAGTCAGTGGAGAGAAACAGACTCTTTCAGGCTGGCATATCATACCCAAAGAAACATCGACAGAATTATCTATTGTCTATTATCTCTTCTGTTTGTGGACATGCATATTCAGTCAAATGAGTCCCACCACTGGTACCTATACCAGAGCCAAGCTGGCAACCCACAACAGAGACAGAAAGGACGAAGGTCGCAAGGCTTTCTCTGCTTCCAACAAATCCCTTGGTCTTTGCTGATCCTTTTGCTGATGCAGAGAAATTTTTGGCTTCTCTGCCAGCAGCTGTTTTGCAGCAGGCTAATCTGAGCTCATTTTCAGTGAGCAAATTCACATAGAGGAAGAGACCCATCTGACACCAAGCTAAAGCAAATAACCCATTGGTTGCTTCCATTTGAAAACTGTGTCCCTGAAGGTCTGGAGAGTACAATTTTGGCACAGCCACAAAGTGACAAGCATGTCCAATAAGGGTAAGCACATTGACCACACTCTTTCTTTTCTTTTTTCTTCTTTTCAAAATTGCTCTGTGGGCTTAATACCCTCCTGTATTTGCAGGCAGAAGAAAAATAAGACCTGAAGCATTCTGGCACCCAATGAAGAATTTGTGGGCTGTGACCCTTGTATGTCAACCTCTGAAAATCAAGGAGACAGCAAGCCCCAGTGTTGATTGTTGAGGTTTTTTTTTTCTGATATTTTAAGTGCTTTCAATTAATCATTCCTCCTTGACCTTCCCTGCCTTGGCTGCCCTTCCACAGCCCAGTGGCACCAATAAAAGCCTCTGAGTCTAAAAAAGGAATGCTGTCCTGATATCCAAAGAAACTCATGGATCATCTCAGCTGTGGGTTCCCATTTCTGGATGCTGGATGACCTCTTACAGCTGCATCTGATGGGCTAACACTGGACCAGGTTGCCCAGAATGGTGGTAGACACCTGGTCCCTGTAATCATTCAAGGTCAGTCTGGGCAGGGCTCTGACCAACCTGCTCTAGTTGTAGATGTCCCTGCTCCCTGCAGGGGGGTTGGACTGGATGACTTTCAAAGGTCCCTTCCAACCCAAAACATTCTGTCATTCTATGGAACAACATCCACAGGTCAATTTGCACTACAGAATTTGTACCCTTCTAACTCCCTAGTAAATAGATCAGAAAAAAAAAAAAGTTTCTTATTTTTTTTAATTGCAGCATTTTCTTCAAGGTACTGCTGTGAAGTCCTTTAAAAATAACAGTGAAGGAACTGGGACAGAGCTAAAATGGCAGAAGATGGGCACCTTTTATTGCAATTTTCTGCCATTCACAGCATAAGGGGCTTTAAAAGTTAAAAGCAGTGCTGGCTACAAGGACCAATATCATAAGACACCATAGAAACCCAGCTGGCAAAATCAAATCCAATGTTTGACCTTTAAGCCTTTTTTGATTCACTTTGCACTTGCAAATGTTTCATAAAGGCTGAAAGTCCACACTATGGTCTCACACAAATCAGCTCAAACCCCATATACAGTGAAAGTTTCCTAAATTGATAGTATTTTAACTCATGTATTTAACAGTGCAGATTCCAGCTGTCAAGATGCTTTCACTCCTTGTAAATGATGCTTTGGGAATCAAATCATACAAAGATGTCTGCTGTGCACATACCTATATGTTGAGTAACATGAACACTGTGCACAAAAACTTGCTCAGATGTGGGTATCAGCTCTATGGGACTAAACCCAGTCATTTATTGTGTCCTGTGCAGATTACAAAATATATTCTCGTGCCTTAATCCACCATAGAGACAGCGTGAGCTCCAGTGGAATTTATTATCTACCTAAAATCAAGCAATAAGGAACCTGTTTGTTTCCAGGTTTAATTTCATAGCCTTTATTTGTATTTCTGTGCTTGAACCTTCTTGCGCCCGGGTCAGGATATTGTGTAGGACCCATTCAATCAAAAAGTCACTTATAGAGGAGAATGGCTCTGACAATAAGAAAACGGTTATTTAAATTTACAGCAGAAAGTCTTTCAAGAAAGAGATAAGGGAAAGAGTCAAGAGGACTGAGAGAGGATCTTATCAATGTGTATCAATATCTAAAGGATGTGGTTGTGGAGGATGGGGTCAGGCTCTTTTCAGTGGTGCCCGGTGAAAGGACAAGGGGCAATGGGCACAAACTGGCACACAGAAAGTTCCACCTAAACATAAGAAAAAGCTGCTTTCCTTTGAGGGTAATGAAGCACTGTCCCAGGCTGCCCAGAAAGTTTGTGGTCTACTTCTCTGGAGATTTTCAAATCATGGGCAACCTTCTCTGCTCTAGCAGGGGGCTTGGAAAAAATGATCCCCAGAGGACTCCAACCCCTACCCTTCTGTGATTCTGTGAATCTGTCAAGCCATTAGTTGCCCAGGAACTTCTCTCAGAGTTTATCACAACTTTCATGGATTAGCAGCACAGCCTGATATATTGTAAGGGATATGTCTGGACTATTGAGTGATGAACTGGGAATGGGTCATGGAAAGATTTCAGGTATCGGATCTTCCTTTAGCACAGCCCTCTTGAACTTGGGACCAATGAGCTCTGGATCAGCTGCCATGACTTTGTGAACCATCAGCAGATCACAGCTCAAGAATCATCTTTCAAGGAGATGCTTTGCATCAAGTGTAGAGGTAGGGTACACGTAAGGATCGAGTAGTTTGTCTTTTTGTAATAGAGCTCCTTGCTTGAAGTTAAAAAACAGTGATTCAATCTGCAATTTGATACTAATGCCATAAGAACATTTCCATTTCTCAAGGGTTTTAATACATTTATTTTTTTTATCATGACTGTTGCATTATTTATTATTTTTTTCCTTTAAGTTCTAGCTACAGAATTTGAGTCTAACATTTGTTTAATACACATTGTGAGATTTGCTAGCTGTGGAAAAGAAACTTTAAAATCCAAGACCTCCAAAGCTGGATGCCAGATATAAATCATTCAAGGGGTATTTATTGTTATAGCTTTTATTTATTTGTTCAACACTATGGTTTTCCAACCTGACCTAGGATTTATGAGTGTTTCTCAGATTTCCTATGGCAGCAGGTTAAGTTCAGGCTTCAAGGACTTTGAGTTTGTAAAGTCAGTTGGGTAAAGTTTACAGGCCTCCTCATGCTTAGCAGGAAAAGAAAGTTGCATAATAATAATCATCTTTTTTAAAAAGTAAAACAGAGCAATGCCAGAGCTGCTATCCAGTGAGAAAAAGATTCACAGTAATAAGTGTTAGCAAAATTCCCTTTGCTGGGTCCTTGTAAGATGAAATGTCAAATTCAGAGAGAAAAAAAACAAACAAAAACCAAAGAACAAAACAAAACAAAGGCATTGATATTCTGGGCTGCAGTTCTCTCGACTGCCCACTTGTGCCAGATCTTTGTGCCTATTTCAGGAGAGCACGAGCTTCTAGGACAGAGCAAACTGTGCTGCAGCATTTCTGCTCCAGTTTTTGTGAATCTTCTGTTTCAAACACATTTGCAACCCTCTGGAACATGCACGGGGCAGAGCATTTTCATGTCTGGTCTGGACATACCAATGCAACTTCAAAGTGCTGAACGATGGACAGCATGTTGCAAGAGGAGAGGAATGGGTTAATGACAAAGGAGGTGCTTAGCTCTTCGGAAGGGAAGTCCTGACTGTACTGAAGTGAGTGGCAAAAATCCCAACAGTTTTAGTAAGGCCGTAAATTCAAAACTTTTTTTTTAATCACATTAAGTGTTGGGGTTTGAATTTTTAATACATAGAAAAGCATGCACAGAAATGACAGTGGTAGGTACAGGTATATATATACACACATATATTGTTGTTGGGTATATACGTCAGATGTAGGTTGATGCATATTATACAAACACATATTTATACCACTTGTAGAGATACAAAATATATTCTTCTTCTATTTATTTCTTTTAAATTTATTTGATTGCACAATGAACCCCAGCAATCATCTAAGGTACCTTAATACCATGATTGCTCTGAACACAATCACGTAATCTCACTACAACCCAGCAGGATGCAACTGGTTTTAAAGCTTTAGCTGTATCCCATAGAAAACAGGAACAGAACTGTGATGATCTTCAAACAGAGCATGATTTTGTTCTGTCAATCAGGGAACTGATCATGAGGGGTCTGGCTCCTCTCTATTTTGGTGCAGAAATGAGAATCTCATTTTGCTGCAGAGGACAGAATATGTGAGCTTGAATATGATAACAGCCAGAAGTCTCGAATAGCATTAATGAAACATCTGCCTGTATCAGGAGTATCCTCCCAACGAATCAAGGATTTAAGGCTGCAGGAGCTGTTGTTATTTTTCAGTTATGCTAATAAGAGGAAAACATTTCCAACTAATGGCTTCATTCACGCGAGGCCAAATAATCTGCTCAGAGCTGCAGAAAGCAGAATCTGAAGGCTGCAAAATATATTCCTGGTGTTCATATTTATAATACTTCCCAGGGTAATAGCCATGATGGCACTCAGTTAATAGCAGTAATGACACTCATTGCAGGTGTTTCTACTGAAATACTCATTAGCACTCTGATTTTGCTCTTTTGGCTTAAACAGTATTTCCATATGTTGTGGGTTCCAGGAGAGCAGAATGTGATTCCAGAGAGCATCTCTGTAGTTCCCACCCTGACTGAGGGCTTTCCTGCTCAGAAGAGCACTGAGGTCCAGCGGCTGTGTCTTTGTCCTGGGCTAAAAATGATGCTCCAGAACTGTAGAGTTCTACACACCATTAACATCCCTTGCAGCCAGTAGACCGTTAAAAAACATGAGATGACTACACACAACCTGACTTCTTTCCTTGGATGAGGAACCAATGTCTGAGTAAGGAGTAAGTTTTAGAAACTGAAAATTTCCTTTTCTGTATGCAAAAGCATGGAGAGGTGATTTGGCCATGAGGTACCGGTGATGAGCATTCATGGTACCAGTGTGTCTCCTCCCACACATGATATGTTCAGTACAAAGTGTAGTTACTTCTAACTTGATGAATCATGTGTGCAGAGGGGTAGACCCTGCTCCGAGACCTAGCTATGAAGGTTAAATTTCTCCAACCAATCCATGATTTTTTAATATGGATTTTCCTTGCTATTTTATTACAATTCTGCATAGCATAGAGAAAGAAAAAGGTCCAGGGCTTAAACTTTCCATGACTCACATGTTTAAAAAATCTAAATGACTAGTAACCTCCCTGGTTGCCTCCCTGCAGCTGAGATGATGGAAAAGAACTCCACAATCTGCCTCATCGCTCAGTTGGTGTGGTTTAATGGAGGTGGTGCATGTTGCTTTGGCTACTGGAGATGGAGAACATGCTTACTGCAACCCATCCACTTTGGGTGCAGCAAATACATTTTCAGCGTGTTGAAAATAATACCTTCAGCATGTTTCCAGGCTATGTGCAACCCTTGTTCAGGGTCACCTTTATCAGTAGAGGCAAGAATAGGTCAATCCCACATCCTGTTCTATTCCCTCTCATTTCCTGTTCACGTAGCTACTGGGCTGCCCCAGCTCCCTCATCCCCATGGCACAGGTTTCCCAAGAGATAATTAACTGAGATTCCCAATGACTCCCTCCCCTGTTCATTCTATATTCATCCGGAGCTGCTTCCTTTCAAAACTCATTAGTGGCATTTATTCTCATTTAAATGAGAAGAAGCCACATAGGTAAGATATACAGATGGCATACTGTCTGTGGAGGATTGTTAAAATTTGGAAGAGGAAGAATAGTATGCTGAGGAGATAAAAATTCTCGTAGGAAATTATCTGTGAGAGAAAGAAAGGCAAAGGTCTGCTGGAAGGCAGGGCTGGCTCTTGGGAAGGACTCAGGCAATCTCTGCAGTGGCAGAGGGAAATCTGTAGAGAGCAGTTCATCTCTCAAAACGACAAGGAAATGAAAACACAAAACAAAGGCTTTAAAGAGGTAGGCTGGCAAGAGTGAGCTGATCAGCTGGTGAACATCAGACCTGTGGAAAAGGAGTGGTGCTCAAATGGCAGTTAATTCCAGATATGGGAACTAGAAGCATTCCCCAGAGCTCAAATCCTGTACTTTTGGCCCCATCCTGGCTCAACATCGAGGCAAGGCTGGGAGCTGCACCAGCCCATTCCTTTCTCCAGGCAGGGCTGAGGACTCTGAACCATTCTCCAAAGGACGCTGTGTCATGACCAAGGCCCTTCTCATTTACAATATAAATGCATTCATGACATGTTTCTACATTGTTCTTGCTCCGACTTTACCTTTAACACTTTTCCTCTCCTTTTTCCCTTCCCTTCCTTCCCTTTTTCATAAAGGCAGAGCAGCAGAAACAAAGAGATGAAGATCAAAACTGCTTATTTTTCTGAAGACATTAGATAACCCCATTACTGCTCAGAATCATTATCTAGGCAGACTGGGGAAACTGGAAAGTAGGCAGTTGCTGTGACTTCCCCAAAATCAAAAAGCACAACAACAATTGAGGACTGGATCTGAGTACTTTGTCATCTTCTGTTGCTTGGAGTCCATTGTATTACAAGCTCATGGCTCTCTTTTCCCCATTCATATAACCTCTATCCCATCCCCACACCAAGTGCAAAAAGTAGAAGGAACAAATGAACATCGTCCCTGCAAGATGAAATTAAATACATGCAGCTCAGGTTGAAAGTCCAGACTCAGCAATGAGAGCAATTAATCTGATGGAAAACTGATTTAAGGGAATAGAGGATTCAGGAGTCTTACAATCAAGACAGGGGAAGGAGGAAGATACCTCTCACATCACCTTATGCACATGAGTGTGTCCACCTAAGCTGTCACCCTTTTGTAGTCAATGGAGAAAAACAAATGCTTTGAGTTCATCTCACTTATTGTAGAAGCTGACTTTTGCTATGATTTTTCTCTCTGTAGATCATGAAGACAGCCTAAAGTCAGGTTTCTTTGTCCTGAATATGGATTTCTCCACTGTAGACATCTATAGCTGACAAAAATCTGCCTTTGTAGTCCCTGGGCATTAGCAGCAGTGAAGTCTAAGGCGCAATCCACTCATGCTACAATAACTGTCAGTGTTTCTTCAGATGATTTGTGCCATTTGCTCCATTTACTGTATTGGCTAGATCTCCTGTGACTGTAATAGAAGCCAAACAACTCAGAGGCATAGAATCTGTCCCACCATTGAGTATAAATATTTTCTATGTTATGCAGAAATTATCATTTTGTCAGCAGAGCTGAGGCAGTCTGGACTGTTTTATCTAGAAATGATTGCTTTGGATTATCAAAGCCTTAAAAATGTACAGAAGCATTAACAGCATCTTGGAACATAACACACAATTGCTATTCAGCTTTATGGTGCCTCAGTGGGCATAGAATATAGTGAAAAGCATCTTGAAGTTAGAAGGGATCTGTATACAATGAGCTCTTGAGCTCCAACCTGCACCCAAACAACTGCTGCATCATAAACTGGTAAAACCCTTCTGGACACATTCCAGCACCTCAAAATCTTAATTTCACACCCACAAAAACAGCAAACCTTGCATAGGTGGAGGTGGTGGTCAATCAAAATGGTCCCATCAGCCATAAGAAGTTAAAGAAGTTATCCAGGACTGAAGAACATTTGTCAGTGGTTAAGATTTGCTCCTGCTGTTGTCTGCAGGCAGCAACAACAAAAACAAAGATGGCCTAGGCCACATCCATTGCAAAATACTTCCCACCCTGGCAAAAGAAATGTCTATGTCAGCTTTTTATATGCATCCCTTGAAAGAACTTGCTGGCCCTTCTCAGCTCCTCTGCCACATTTATAGCAGCTGTATCAGGGTGTGCCCCTTTCCATGTTTATTCTCTGTTTGCACAACACCTCATCAGCGGCTGAGCTGAGTACGGTTGGCAGAGAACTAACATAGCAGAATTCTTGAGCACACAGCATCATCCCTTGCTCTGCAGGGCGTCTGTTGGATGAGGTTTGCAATATAACTCTTGGATTCTCTAATTTTAAGAACATTTGCAGAGCCACCTTTCATCTGCGAATTTTGGATCCAGCCTTCCTTGAGAAACACCAAATTATTGACTAAGCATAAAAGTTGTTAAACCTTTTGTACTCTGTTTGGTAGCTGACTTTATGTTCTCCTGTGATTCAGTCTTTATGGGCAAAAGCACAGACAGCATAAACTCCTTGTAATATTTCCAAGTAGGAAAACAGAAGCAACTGAGGTCAGATTTGAACGTTTCATAAAAGGGAATATGTAGAAATGTAACATCATTTGCTAACTGCATAAGTAATTAAATACACAGAAAAGATCTAACTCTCTCTAACACTGATCACAATTATCCATTATTCTCCTCTCGGTTTAATGGGTGTTTATACTGAAAGCCTGTTTGAAGTTTTAACTAGAGTGCAGTGACTGACATCTAGATAATGAAATTCAGAGATTTAATATCCTTGAAGTTCCTGTCCCCAGAATTTTTTACAGTTCTGAACAATGCCATCCGAAATATTGGGTTTCCCATTATTTGTCTCCTTTTCATTACTCTCTCTTAATGAACTGCGAAACCATTATCAGACTTGGACAGGAAGGCAAATATTCATATTAAAAGATCAGAACAAATTAATAGAATCATAGAATGGTTTGAGTTGGAAGGGACCTTAAAGATCTTCTACTTCCACGCCCCCTGCCATGAGCAGGGACACCTCCCACTTGACCACCATTCAACATGGCCTTGCATACTTCCAGGGATGGGGTATTCCACTTCTCTGGACAACCTGTTTCAGTGCCTCACCACCCTCACAATGAAGAATTCTTTATCTCTTGATGAAGCTTTACCATATCAAATAAGACATTTATTTGTGAGGTCTCAGTGCTTAAAGTAAAGCTATAAAGATCTTCAGAGAAGGATTCATATCAGATACCTTAGCTGCCAATTTAGTATAAGATAAATCACCATCTGGAAGTGCCTGTTTCTCTCTACTGACTATAGAAGGAGCCTAGACACCTAGAATGAGACACCTAATTTATACATGGTAAGTTAATTAGGATGGACTCAGCTCTAAGAGTTTAGGACTATATGAGAGCATGATAGGGTAAGGTACTGTCACCTCCTTTGGCCACCATCAGTCCAGTGTTGTGAGTTAGACTGGAGCTGACCTATAAAGGCATCTCCTGTCATTTAAAAGCATGAAGAAAAGAAAAAGTCATTACTTTTAATAAGAATATATTTATATACATATAATTAGTCATCTCTACCTGTATTTGAAATGTTTGTCTTGTTTGGTATTGGAATTTTCCTAACCTTGGTTCCACCTGTTGGCTCTTGTTACACTTCTCTCTGCTGGATTAAAGAGCTCTTGTTGTTAAAGATCAATTGTGTTGTTTTCTTTTCTCCTTTTGAAAGGCTTTATTTGCCTAATCAAATCACTCTGACTTATTTTGTTCCAATAAACAGATGGAATGTGCTCTACAGAAAAACAGATATAAACAAGAATGACAACCTCAAAACAAGGTAGATTTTTCCCCAGCTTTGGGAGTTCAGCTGGTGATGACATGAACTTTTCTACTTGATTCCTAAGCTCCCAGGGCATAGTGAATAAATACACAGGTTCTGGAATGATCTGAATAATGGTGGGGTGCATTTCTACCACTTTTCTTACAGCAAGTTGTAATCCCTGAAAATGGATTGCAATGCAGAATAAGGGAAAATATTGACAAAATCCTTACAATCCTTTCCCAGTGTGATGTTAGCTTTTGGGATGCTTCTTTTGTTTTGTTTTGTTTTGGGCTATTTTCCTTTTTTGGTTGGTTGGTTGGTTCATTTGTTTGTTTGTTTGTTTGTTTTTTGTTTTAATTCTTCTCAGCAAAATTTCTTTTGTGAAGTATCAACATTCCAATCTAACAACTTCTGTCATGGGCTTATTGACTGTCTGTTTAGAGTCGGGGCCATCCACTAAATTAATGACAGATGTTCTCTAACCCCTCTCCCTTCCATAAGGGGAAGATAAAGGGAATCAGGGAGAGAGACTTATGGATTGGAAAGGAAAGCTAAATGAGCTTGAATGAAAATAATACAAATAAAATTGAATATATACAAATATATACAAAGCCAGTATCAAATCCAACTCCCCTGGTGGTAATTACATCATCATCACTACTGATGCTGTGGAGCAGGCACTGGGAAAGTCCCAGACTGGACTCAGCAGCAGTTAGGAACTGGATTCAGGAGCTGGATTGTGGAACTGGATTCAGGAACACACAGAACAGGATCAAAGGCAGAATGGACAGAGTCCTTCTCAGACACCAACCACTGAAAAAGAGGCTTGACCCTCCTGATCCCTCAACCTTGTACTGAATATGATGTATATGAGATGGAATCCCTCCCCACAGGTGCAGCCTTTTGCTTCCTGCACCCCCAACATGGTGCACAAGATTTAGCAGTGACCTTGATAAGGTGAAGAGGTTTAGAGAATTAACATCCTTTTTTTCAGTTAAAATTTCAAAATTAAGGATTTCCTAACCTTTCTGAATGTTCAGAATTAAATATTTCCACTTTGAAAACACCATTGGAAACAAACATATACTCATTTTATTGGGAAGCATAACCAGTTTAAAAATAAAGATGAAGTATTGCCATTGATCAGAGGTAGGCCTTGTAATCTTTCTTATCAAAACTTTAGTCAGTGGGAAGCTTCCATTTTGGTTTGGGAATACAATCAAAACTTTAAGTATCAAATTAAATATTTTCTGCTCTATTCTTCTTCTCAATATCACTGTTAAAGTGGGAAATGACAGTATCCCGTTTTCCTATTCTGTCATGGAGTCCATAGAAACCAGGAATTTGAAGAAATGCTCATGACAGCGCATTATGGCATGCTTACAACCTGTATCACATTGCAGGTAACATATTCAAGTTAAGGAATCAAACCATTCTTGTTAACAGAAAGCTGGCACCTGAAACACAGCCCCATACATCTACATTCGCTCTGCCTACCTCCTTGGTGTGCAGGTACTTGGAAAAGGAGCCATAGGGACCATATTCCATGGTTTAAGCCTGTCTTTGGTTATCCAGGTATGCTACAGGATGATGTAGATCTCAGATATACATTCTGAACTGACATGTAATAAGATAGTCTAAATATTTCAGCTATAATAACCTTCACCTTTCCCTTCTCTCCCTCTGGTACTTATTATTACATTTCATTGTATTCCTCAGGGTGCTTAGTCTGCTTGTTACAGCTGGATAATTCTTTTATCACTCCAAGGCTGTCTATTAGATCTCTCCCTCTCTAAATCTTTTTCCTTAATTATTCTCACACGCTTTCTCTTTTTTATTACTAGTTTTGAGATGGAGGTTCACTCAGCAGGCCCTGGCAATTCCCAGCAAAGCCCTCAACATAAATCATTCTTCCTCAGATACCTTTGAATTAGGTAACGCCTCTCCCCTCCCATGGCACAGGACACTCCAGAGGTTTAAGGCTGTGGAGAGCTGTGGCAGAATGAATCAACACTAACGTATTGAAACATGCCAGAGAGACTAGTCTGTAGAATGCCAGGTGTCCCCTGAGTTTGGCATTGCTTTCTGAAGCTCCCTAGTTCTGTAATAGAAAATAGAAAATATCAGTCTTAAAATCTTGGTTTGTATGTATGGAAAGGGTGGGGGAGCTGATGAAAGGTAACACTGTAAAGATCAATCCATCAATGCTGTGAGAGGTGGACATTTTGGGTAGCCTTTGTGTATGATAGATGCATGCATGGATGGATGGATGTTGACACACCTGAGGAACAGTATGCCATTCAGAGGGACCTGGACAGGCTTGAGAAGTGGGTCTGTGTGAACCTCATGAGGTTCAACAAGGTCAAGTCAAGGTCTTGCATGTGGGTCAGGGCAGTCCCTGGTATCAACACACGCTGGGGGTGAAGGGATCAAGAGCAGCCATGCAGAGGACTCAGGGGTACTGATGGATGAAAAGCTGAACATGAGCCAGAAACTTGTGCTCACAGCCCAGAAACCAATGGCATCCTGGGCTGCATCCCCAGCAGTGTGGCAGCAGGGTGAGTGGGGGGATTCTGCCTCTCTGCTCCACTCTGGTGAGATGCCCCTGCAGTGCTGGGTCCAGCTCTGGAGTGCTCAGCACAGGAGACACAGGGACCTGTTGGAGCAGGAACAGTGGAGCCCCAGCAATGCTGGGAGGGCTGGAACCCCTCTGCTGGGAGGCAAGGCTGAGAGAGTTGAGGGTGTTTACCTTGGACAAGAGAAGGCTTCAGGGAGACCTTCTTGTGGCCTTTCAGTACTTAAAGGGGATGGTTAGAAAGATGTGGACAATCTTTTTAACAGGGCCTGTTGTGACAGGCCAAGGAATGATGGTTTTAAACTAAAAGAGGGGAGATTCTGACTAGAGAGAAGAAAGACTTTTTTTTTTTACAATTAGAGTGGTGAAACACTGGCTCAGGTTGCCCAGAAAAGTAGTAGATGCCCCATCTCTGGAAATTTCCAGGTGAGTTTGGACAGGGCTCTGAGCAACCTATTCTACTTGAAGATGTCCCTGCATGGGGGTTGGACTAGATGACCTTGACAGGCCCCTTCTAACCCACAACACTGTATGTATGGTTGGAGCTACTGACTATTCTCAAGTCTGAGTTGTGCAAACAAATGTTGACCCAGTTCCAGCATCTACCATTTCTTGTGTCTGGTTTTTGGGCAGTAACAGGGAATGGTTAAGCAGAAAGTACTGTCCCCTCCCATGGAGCATAAGAAAGGCAGATCTAAAGCCGAGCTGCTTCTGTCGTTTGTATGCAGAGTACCTGGCTAGTGAATCAGGCATGCTGAGCCTGCTCAAGACATTTAAGGTGGCTTCATTAGCTAAGAAGCCCAAGACAGATGACCTTGGGCAGCATGCCGAGATCCCTGCAAACTTTCCCTCTCTTTAATATCCTTTCTCCTTGGGCTGCAGTCCAGCTATGACATGGCCTGTCATTACAAAACCTGATCTCCTCTCTGCTAGGCTCCAATTATTGCTGTGTTGCACACAGTTCATTCTTTTTCTATTTATCTTCCTCTGATTCTTTCATGACTCCATTCAGTCACTGCATTAGTTTTTACCTAATTTCTCCTTCAATGTGAAAGGCCGGGAAGGTGGACATAAGGTCCCACAGTGGCTAGTATGTCTTGCACACAGAAGACAAGTTCTTCCCACAGTTTGCAACCTCGTTCTACACAAAATGCATGAAAAAAAATGGACAAGAAAAGAAGGAGAAGATGGAGGACATAGTAGCAATAATAACATGAGGTTGGCAGGTTCCAGGGTACAGAATCAGCAGAAGTAGAAATACCTACTGTCCTCCATTGTAACCTTTTTCAAGATCTAGGCATGTTTCCTCTGCTGCCTCCACTCTTGCGGACATTTAGCTTTGCTTCAGTAGGCAGGTATTAGTTGAACTTACTTAGAGATGAGCATGAGTTAGTGTATCAAAGTGTTTTCATGGTGCTCAGCAGGGTGTCAAAGTTTGCATACAGAGTTGGAGTGCCTTCTGGTGGTGTGGTGGGCAGGTTTGAAGTGTGGAAATAGCAAGCTGCTATTTGCCTGGAAATTTCCCAGTAAACACCATGGGATGACATTCTTCTGAAACATCTACAGCTTTTCCATGATGCTTAGCACCATAAAAATTGTAGTGAATCACTAACCCACATATTCAATGTCAGAAGGGTGTTCAGTGCCTGTCTTTGATTTTTACCATCCCACAATGAATACAACACATCTCAGAATTTCCCATGTAAAAGCAAGTAACAAGTTCTCTAAAGCCAAATTAGTTTTCTCTTCCTAAAAAGCAGCCTTTGTTCTGTCTTAATTAATTTATTTTCCCCCATGAATTCTCTAGATTCTGCACACCTCCCACCATGACACTTAATGTTTCCTCTTCCCTCTGTCCTTCCATGCTACTATGGTCTTGGTGGCTGGACCACAGACTTCATGTTCTTCATCCCCACTGTCAAGGATCTCATGGTTTGGTTCTCTGAGTCATGCCTACACATATGCCATTTGGGGTGTCATGATGTGTTGGGGGGGTTGACAACATCCCCATGGCCCAGAAAAGGGGGGTCATTACCACAAGTGAAGGTTGCATGCAGGACATGAGGGCAGGCACACCAGCAAACATATGCAGCCTGTCATCAATGTCCAACACACCAGAAAAAAACAGGCCTGACTGCAAGGAAGATGTATCAAGCAAAAAATATTAACTGGGACCCTTCTGCTGAAGATGGAAGATTAACAGGATTGATAGTAGCGCAGGAAGGCTTTGAAATAATGATGATGAAGGGCTGCAAATGAGCTCCATTTTTGTGGAACCAGAGCAGGGGAACAATTTTTTTACTCACTTCTTGCCTTGGCTGTTCCAACTCCTAACTTCTTTCTTTTTTCCCCTGCATGTTTCAGTCACCCTGTATTAAGCTGAGATACAAAGGAGTGGCAAAAAAACAGACCTGTCAATCAGTGCAATCATCTGGAAGGCCTGGAAAAAACACTATTCATAAAGGCAGAACACTGCAAATGGTCATTAAGCAGTATGTGTAGGTGCTAGGACACAGGGAACCTCACAAGGGAGAGTTTTAAACCAGAGTGATTTTGATGATGAAATATTTGAAGCAAAATGCATGTGTTTGTGTGCATGCATGAGGAACATGTGTTTTTGCAAATGATCATTTTCCAGTTAGCAGCAGGAGAGGCTGGAAGGCTGCTTTGATGCCAGGACTCTGGGCTGGTGATTTCTGACAGCGCAATGTTCATTTGGCCAAAACCCTGTAATTGCAGTTTAGCAACCCAAATGGTTGCCCTGGAGGAGGAAGCCACCCCCCTTCAGCTCAGTGTTTGACCAAATCAATTGTGCTCATTCATTCAAGATATCGATTTTGCTTCAGCCCTTTGCTCCAAGCCCTCCAGGCAGGTGGTTGACAGTCCTGCTGCTTCCCCTTAATGCCGGTTCTGACAGAACACAGTCACTCTGCCCCGGCTGCGGGAGGCAGCTACACTTTTATAGTCACTCTTGTTTGGAAAGCAATCATCCAATTACGTCCTGCCAGAGACAAGCGTGTTCATCCCATCAATAAGAAGTGTGTTCTGCATGCAGCTTTTGTCAACTGGCTGTCAGGCAGCCCAAGACACCGTGCAATTAAGGTCCCCTGCTTCAAAGCCTGATGAAGACTGTTGAGGATTCACCCCTTTGCTGGGAAGCTTGCATGCTTCAGATCTGACAGACGGCAATAGCAAGCCTGGGAACAGGGACAGGACCCAAGACACCACCTCTCTGACCTCCTCAGTATCCTCCTGACCTGGCAACTCTTGCCCTGGGACAGTAAGGTGTTTTTCTCTCCCTCACATCAAATCAGGAGATTTTACCTCTTTTTATCCAGTTGCAAAGCCACGAGATAACAAGACTTCAAAATCTGAGTGCTCTGACACACATAGTTTAAAACAAAAGGAAAAAGCAGTAGTAACATCTGTGTCTAAAGAGGGGCCAATTTTTTATCACTCACCCCGAAGCTGCAGTGTAGGATACTGAGGACTCGGTGGACTGTGCTGTCATAGTAGCTCATGGTTTCTGCTCACACTAGAACTCAAGAGTGTCCCTATAGGGCTACAGTTCTCTGATATACCCTGTGCCACTCAACAACTTGCCAGCATCTTCATGATTTACTTTCCTGAAGTTTTAATCCAAGTTTGTGTCTTTTCCTGGTAAGCTGTTCAATCAGCTCCATCAGGTTGACTCAGAGCTGCTGACAGATCTGTTATTTTTCAACAACTACAGCTTTCAAAATGCCAATCCTTTACATCAGAGACCCCAAAATACATATTCTTGCAGGTAAATAGGCTCTTGATTGTAAGTGTGATGTAACTTAAACACAGATGCATTACTTTTTAATGGCAGCATGGATTGTGTTTCCCCAAACTCTACTGTTCCTTGAAAGTTTCTGCTAGTATCTCTACGTGCTACCAACGCTTGACAGCAGGGTTTTCTGAGATCTGCAGGAAAGGGTTTCACACAGAAAGCTCAAATGCAGTTGCCAAACCCACAGGGTTCACTAAACAAATGATCTACCAGTTCAGAAGGCTTTGTGTTTGATGGAGTATATTACTAGTGGCTTGGAGAAAACACCTAAGGGTTAATTGTTCTGTTTTCCCAAGTTTGATGAGGAGAGATCATCAGAAGGAAGAATCAGAATGAAAGAAAAGCAGGTGGTTCTTCATTCAGAGTGTCATTAAGTTGTAATAGGATATGATGAATGGTAAAAGCTTAGCTGAGTTCAGATCCCCTGGCAGATAAATCCATCAAAGGCTGCTGGGACACACAAAGCAACTCTGTCTCTGAAAGTCTCAGGGATAAAAATGCCTGTATGGTAGGAGACTAGAGAAAACAAAAAAAATCCAGAAAAACAGCTCTCCTGTGCTCACTCTCTGCTTGTGCACTTCCAATGCTTAGAGTCTGCTTTTGGTCACTCAGAGACAGACTAGTGTCTACATGAGCTGACAAAGTATGGCTGGCTTTATGCTATTTGGTGGATGAGAGACATAATTGAATTTACACATAAGTTATGTGACAGAGGGGAACTAGGGTGAAAAAGAGAAAGAAGACTGGAGAACATAAGCAGAGAATTCACAAGCACAAACACAAAGCTTGGGGACCCATCTGCACTAGTGTCAGATAGGCCAGAAAATTTGCTAGATGATTGTTATAGACCACATGTTTCATCCTGACCTTTCTCTGTCCATGGTATATAATTCTTGAACTGGTTCCAGGTCACCAGCTGTGCCAGTGTATCACTGGTGCCTGAGCAAAAAATGCTGAGATGCTGAAAAACAGCTCATTGTTCCCCTTATACCTTCCTCCTGGGATGCTGGGTCTGCTATTTCCAGGTCTTGTGGAAACAGCTGATTCTTGGAGGTCCTCTTTGAGCATATCACTGTTCTGGTAGAAGCTACACAGTTAATGGTCAGGATACCCAGAGAGCCACATGCTTCCCAAACCTTCTTTTAGATAGTTCTAGAGGGTGAGATGGTCTCCCATGAGCCTCCTTTCCTCCAGGATGGACAACCCAGGTCTATCATACACTTCTCACCTGACTTGTTCTCCAGACTCTTCCCCAGCTTCATTGCCCTTCTCTGTACACACTCCAGCCCCTCAATGTCCTTCAGGGAGTGAGGGGCCCAAAACTGAACCCAGGATTTGAGCTGCGGCCTCTCCAGTGCCCAGTCCAGGGGGAAGGTCCCTGTGCTGGCCCTGCTGGCCATGCTAGTGCTGATACAAGCCAAGATGCTGTTAGCCTTCTTGGCAACCTGGGCACACACTGGCTCACGTTCAGGTGGAGGTGGCTGTCAAACAATGCTCCCAGATCCTGTTCCGACAGGCAGCTTTTCAGCTGCTCTTTCCCCTTTCCCAATCCTGGAGTGTTATATGGTGTTGTGACTCAAGTGCAGAATCCAGTACTTGGCCTTGCTGAACATCAGACCATTGGCCCGGGCCCATCAATCCAGCCTGACAGTAGGGTCTCCTTACCCTCCAGAAGGGCGGGTTGAAGCACATCCTCTGTGTGCCTATATCTGCAATTATATTTCATGGGCTAACATCTGTTTGCTCCCATGTTTTCTTGTTAAGACATAAGAACAGTGTCAACAGCAGTTCTGCAGGAGAACACAGGGACACCAACAGTGGACTGGGACTCCAGGTGCTAGGAGCAATCTCAGAAGGAGATCTTTCCAGAAATCATTGAAAGGGGAAAAGTCCCTCAGCATCTTTTTGCCCTCTGTATTCTCCTGCATTAAGGATTATTCTCAAAAGCTGAATCACATCTGGCTTTTCCTGCTTCTTTCTCTGCTTTACCCGGTCACACAAAAAAGTTATCCCAGCAAATGCAAACCTGATAGGAATTTGAAATAATTTTGAATTTGAGCAAGAAGGGCTTCTTCTTCACATTTTAAAATATATGTCCTCAGATCAGGTTCCTAAAGAAGTGAGAGTTTTTTTCTTATTTTTCTGAATCTTATGTTTTTCCATCAATTCCTAAAAATCCTTGAAACTCACCGGGCAGTTTCAAGCAAATTTCACAGCACCGGAAATCTTAAACGTATAGGTCCCCAGACATTTTACAATAGAAAAGAGAGATCCAAATTTAGACACCCAGAGGAGCAGTTTATTAAGCACAGTCTTTATTACCCATCAGAAGTAGAAAGTTCACAAGAAAATTCAGCAAAGGAATCTCATCCTGACCAGTTCTGCTGCTCATCATAATTTTGCAATTTTTTTTTTTTTCCTAGTTGGGCCCTCTTCCCTTTAAAATTTCTATTTTAATTTCTGACTTAATTTGAATACATACATTTTTAATTGGCTCACTGTATCAGTGGCCATCATGCTGGCAATGTGTTGACTGATCTCTCTATAAATAGAGCATTTCTAATGCCGCCAGAGGCACTTCAGCATTGTGAATCACTTTCCACTCTACTGTATCACTTTAAAATAACAGAAGTGATGGAATGTTTTTCCTTCTGAGCTACTAAATATGGTAGGATGGGGAGGTCCTTGGCAAGAAGTCTGCAGAATGATTTCCAGTTCTTTCTCTCTCTTCCCTCCTTCCTTGGATGAAATGTCCTCCAACTGACATTTGAGGGTTCAAAGCATTTTAAATGAGCCTGAGCAGGATAGGATAGGATAGGATATAGAATAGAATAGAACAGAATCATTTCAGTTGGAAGGGACCTACAATGATCATCTAGTCCAACTCCCTCACCAATTCAGTGCTCACCAATAGTTAAAACATGTTGTTAAGGGCGTTGTGCAAATGCCCTTAACATTTACTGACAGTCTTGCAGCATTGACCACCTCTCTGGGAAGCCTCTTCCAGCTTATGACCACGCACTGAAGAAAAGTTTCCTAATCTCCAGCCTAAAATTCCCTTGATGCATCTTTGAACCAATTCCACAAGTTCTATTACTGGATCCCAGGCAGAAGAGCTCAGCACATCTCTCTAACCTTCACCTCCTCAGGAAGCTGTAGAAAGCACTGAGGTCCCCCCTTAGCCTCCTTCTCTCCAAACTAGACATACCCCAAGTCCTCACCTGCTCCTCAATAGGACCTTCCTTACAGCCTTTCACCAGCTTTGCTGCCCTCCTCCTGATGCATTCAAGGACCTTCACATCCTTCTTACATGGTGGAACCCATATCTGAACACAAGGTATGCTGAATACAGTGGGACAATCACCTCTTTTGACTGACTGGTTCTACTGTGTTTGATGTACTTCAGGATGTGTTTTGCCCATTGAATACTTGAAAGACATTCTTTAGCTATTTTTTCAGCATGAAACTGAACAGAAAGAAAAACAAGAAATTTTGTTTTAATTAGAGATTTAATAATAAATTATTAACAAATTATTTGGACATTACAATGTTATTAGGAAGAGATAAAGAACGCAAGTCTGGTTGTAGAAGATCTATAAACTCATGCATTGCAAGGATTCAGGTAATTTTTACTTTCAGTAAATATAGGCTTTACCAGTGGATGGAACTGTCACTTCAGGATCCAAATCATTGCCTGTGGTATCACAGGTTTCCTTCCAGCACTCTGAACAGAAGTAACTGTACCACAGCTCATATCCTTCAAGAATGCCTCCAGCACTCCTGCATGTCCTCTTAGATACTAAAACACATGTATCACCACACGCCAAATGGCAAATCCCATCACTGCCTTTATTACAGCAGCACATCAAAATCATCAGCAACAGCCAAGATTTGGTAGTGATCATTTCACAATGATATGTGGCACCTGCCTCCCTTCCGTGTCCTTCACATGTGAATAGACAACTTTGAGTTGGTTATTTAGTGACAGATCAGTATTAGAGATGCCTTGGACTTTTGTCTGAAGCTCTAGTCTTTGCTAGGGGTGGAGACAGGGCATGACTTTTAAATAGATCTTGAGTGGACATCTACTATCAAGATCTGAAGACAGGAAGTTGTAATGACTTCATCAGGTTAGATAACCAGACATGGCAATAGTCTGTCAGAAGCGATAGAGTGTTCTTCACTGCAGGACACTCTACCTTTCGTCTTGTTTTGCTTTTTTTTACTAGTGTTTCTTCTTCAAATCATCCAGAAACTGTTGGATCCAGTGGATAACATCCTCTGTCTTGTTTTATTCTGGGAATAAGAAGAGAAAAGTCTGAAAAATTTATAAC
This sequence comes from Chloroceryle amazona, assembly GCA_027560015.1. NCBI lineage: Eukaryota > Metazoa > Chordata > Aves > Coraciiformes > Cerylidae > Chloroceryle > Chloroceryle amazona. The sequence goes on from JANHFX010011453.1 coordinate 90,791, forward strand.
ATACATTCAGTCATATATTTCCAGAACACAGAATAAACTCTTCATGGGTGTAGTCAAAGTTCCTTGTGTTCCAATGTATATTTTTTGCTGCCAATATAATATCCAGAAGATTTAGAGTCAACAGTTGTTTGTATTCTCACACAGTTCTAAGATGCTTCCTGTCCTGATTTAGAAATTGGCAACGATGAATTATGCTCTGTAACCCTTATAAAAAAATCTATCAGCTGATTATATCTAATATTAAAAATAAATTTTAATCAGATTATTTCTTTGAAGTTATCTAGCTTCAGTTTCCAGATAGATGCTTTCATACCTGTGTTGGCTGGGCTAAACAGTCTGTTCCTCATGTAAATTTTTACAGGCTGCAATCAAACAATTCCTCGACCTTCCCCCTGATAACTCGCCTTTGTTCTTTTCACTTTAAGTCAAATGCAATCATTTAATGACTCTCATAGCCCTTCTCTGAACCCCCTCCAATTTATCAACCTCTTTCCACTGTAGCAGAGGCCATAATCTCATCAGTGACAAACACAGGATTAACACAACCTTGGCCAAACTGAGGATCCATGTTTATGCCTCAAGGAATCTCATTAGCTCTTTTTGGCTCCTGCATCGAAGTAGGAGCTCATATTTGGCTGATTATCTGCCATGAGGCTTTCTCAGAGTTACTGCTTTCCATAAACCCTATAAAGAATCAATCCACTCTGTATGTTAATTTGTAGGATGGAATCAATCCTTGATGGTGACTGATCTGCCTTACTTGCTCTTACATACCTGTAGAATTTTGACCTCACTGAAATATACACTGTTTGTGTGAACACATTTTACCAAATGATCCATATGTCACTATACCAACAACCCCATCCTTCTCACTGAGCATCCCTCAAGCTTAGTAACATCTACAAAATTTAATAGCTATATTTTATTCCTGGCAATTAAATGGGGGGGGTAATATCTGATAGTGAAGGGACAAAAACTGATCTTTTCAGAAGTCCGTTATAAATAATTTTTGGGGGACATGACTGAAAGAGTCTGCATCACCTTAGAGAAGAACAGCAGCAGAAAGGTTTTCCCATTTCTTGATTTACAGTGGAAAATGACTCCAAATCTATTTTCTGCTGTGAAAAGGCAAAATAAGGAGAAGAAGACTGTGGTTTTTTTTCAAATCTAGAGATGCAAACTGGTTAAATAAGAACTTCAAATGCACAAAGACGTCATCCTTCAACAAGAAGACATAATGACACAGCAGTGTGGGCTGAAGGCAGCATCCCACTCAACGAATGACGTGACTGAGCTGTCTTACGTGGCAGATGCTTTCCAGGGATATCTACTTCTCTTCCTGGTAAGATCTTAAAGTCTTTTTCTGCTCCCTTTTTTCCAGTGCTATCAATTCTTCTCCCCAATGACTGGGACACTGGTGTAAAAGAGACTTGATGACACCCTTGGATCAGTAAAGGATCAAATCTTTATGGTTGTTCCCATTCTTTTATGTGTCCAAATCACATAGTCCTGTACTGCATGAACCATGTGTCATGGAAAATCAAATGGAATTATAAAGGTGTGTACTTTTTTCTCTGTAGACCCTCTCTGCAGTTTGGACTCAACACCAGACTGGGGGCACACCATCTGCTGATGGAAGAGCTGATGATATTTCGGATGTGTGTCTGCTTTCAGCTGCCTGAGACATGTCCTGATCCTCCACTAGCTTTCCAAAATCACTCTCTGCTAGCAAGAAAAAGGATTCTCAGACAGAAACCCCCACAATACCAACCCCTGCACTTAGATGACACAACTCCCACCTTGGGTGACCCTCAGCCACATATCCTGTCTCCCCTTAAAAGCAAATTGAAGACTACAAGGGAGGAGGAACACACCAAGGACGGGAAGCAGCAGAAAATTATCCCACTTCTCCCAATTTTCCATTATTATATCCTTTGGATGATCTGGAAATACAACCCCAAAGTCTCTTAATAGCTTTTATTTATTGCAGTAGATAGATGTGAATCAGTGCCCTTATTGTTCTGGGTGCTACATAATAAGCATATATAAATGAGTTTATATGATCAGCTAATAAAAAGATAGCCCCTGCCATGAAGAAATGAACCTCTAAGACCTACTTTAATTATAGGCATAATTACTACAGTTGGATATCCTTTAATGCAAAATGCAGGCTGCAGAGAGACTAGGAAAGTATTCAGACTGGTTTATTAGCCATTTGTTTTGCTTTTCAGGCATTATTTGCATTGAGAGAAATACTTCTCTAGAGGAATAACCACATCCACATGAAAAGTGGCACCACTTCATCTCTGTGTAGTGACAATGCTGTTTTCAGTGTAGTGGACCTCAGCTAACCCTGTTGCTATGGGGTTTTGAAAACCCATCAAGCTGGCTATCAAATGTGTCCCTTTACATTAGGAAACACATGGCAAAGCTCATCCACAGTGCACAGTCTACACATCAAAGTTCATTTTGATAGAGCCAGGATGTTAATTTAAAGCAGAAAAAACATTCTTAATTAACACGCTTTGTGGACATTGTAGTTCCACAGTAAACAAGTCATACAATAAATGAGTCTCTGAAATGGATTTAAATTCACTTGAAACAAGGATGTCTTGTTCTAGAATATACATATTCAGAGGAGAAATTGATAAAGACGAATTAATGTGTGATTTGTTTCCCAGAGAAAGCAGCTATTTCCAAAGGGAGGGGTATTTAGAGGATGAGGAATGCTTCAGAACCACTGCATTTGGTTTGAAAGTCCTGGGTTTTTTTCTCTTTTAGAGTATTTTTTTCTTCTCCAAACTGAAAATAATTGTCTGTGATATCCAAATTAGTCTGTGCAATTTTTATCAAGAACATTTGTAATTTAAATTGCATCTACAAAAGGAGAGTGATAAAAAAATAAAATATGTTCATTTCATGCTCATTATGTATCTCAGCGAGACTGATGACATTTTAATATTAACATTGTTATGGGTTACATATAAAAAAATTAAGCCTACTTAATATTCCAGACACTGCTGATTGGAATGTAGTTATTCTTGACAATGGAAAATCAATTGGTATTCTAATTAAAAAGAATAGCAGAGAAATAAACAAAAAAAAATTTTAAAAAATATATTCCATATATTAGATGGAAGCCTGTGTTTTCTCCTTCTAAAGTGCATCCTCTTCCATTTTTTTTTTTCCCCCCAGTTGCCTAGTTTGGACTTTAGCCTTGAACTGGGGGAGCAAAGGTGCATTGCATCATCCTTTCCAGACTTCACTGCAACAGGGAAGTGAATAAAAACAAACAAACAAGGAAGATGAAAAGAATCAAAGACAGAGAGAGTAAAACCAGCTCTGGAATGTCGCAACTGCAGTATAAACTCTGAGTTTTTCAGTGTAGGTCCCTGAGCAATTTAAGATGGTTTAAACAAGTAGTGATAGTAAGAAAGGGACATCTTCCACTTTGCTGCTCTTACTCATGTTTTCCTAGGAGATCAAGACTAATGCATGTAGTGGAATAGGTGGGAGGGAGAGGGGAGGAAGAATGAAAGAAAAATAAGACTGTCAGAGAAGCATCAGGCTGGAAAAGTGTTATTAGCAAATTCACCTAAAGATCAGTTCTGGGATTGAATTTACTTATTTTTTTCATTAATCATGACGATGTTTAAAAAAAAAAGCAGGAGAGTCTTCAGTTCAGTATGCAAATTTGCAAGGCATTTTCCCTATCAAGAAGGATCAAGCATCACAAAGGGAGAAGCAAATGACCTTGAAGATAAAAGTAATAAAAGTGAGGTGAAATTTAACAACATGAGCTAGCTGCAAGAACCAGAAGCAAGTACATGTGTTCTATGATGGAGAAGAAAGTTCTGAGGATGATAGTCAAACTCAGTGAGGTGAGATCTCTCTCATTTAACAGGTGACAACAAGCTAATCACCCCAAAATCTCATTTTAGTCAATAGAGATTGACTTCCTGTATTGGCAGTCAATAACATGAATCATCTAACCAAATACTGGTGTCTTCTCCTAGTTGAGGAGAATCAATAGAAACTTAAACAGCACTGACTTTATTGACTCACCTTCTGTTGAGTCAAAGAAGTCTGGACTAACTTGTGCCAAGATAGATGCTTCCATTCTAGTTACTCACAGTTAACCGTACTCATGTGTCAAATGCAGCCCTGAGAAGTAGTCATTGATATTTTGGAAGGAAATAAAGAATGAGGTATATTATTCAAGTCTCAAGTACAACTTTACATGGAACATGATGTGCAGCTCCAATCACCTGTGTTCACAAATAACAAATTCCACCATGAACTCATGAGACTATGATTCTATGACTCTATGAGACAAAGACTACAAGGGTTTTCAGGGGCAGGTGAACCTCTGAGCTGATGACATGACTATGTGAGCTACATTTATGCAGCTGAACAAAGCAATAGCTGAGCATGAATTAACTGCAGCCTGCAAGTACACTTGGGATGGAAATTAGAAGGAATAAGAACTATTTGAACTAAAGGACATTACTGGCAAAAGAATTAATAGATCTAAATTAGCTATGCATAAATGCAGGAGAGAACTTAGAAGGATGCTGCAGCTGATTAGAACAGCCTTCCATTGGAGATACAGAGGAAAACTCTGGTTTTGTCATAGAGGAAGAAATTTGGAGGCATGGTGACTGCTGCCAGCAGGGCACCAAATGCAGTGCACCAGTGTTATTTCTAGGTCCTCATATGCTTTCACGGGACACCTTTCATGTGTGAAAGACCATCCACCTTTAATGTTAGGCAGATGAATGTGCTCCAGAAGTCAAGCCGCCAATCCTTCTTGGCTTTACAGTGAAGTGCAGCAAAATTCAAATACTGGCAAAATGTAATAGCCACAGACTGAATTTAGCAGCTGCGTCAGGTCTGAAATATGTAATGTGGTGACAGAACTATAATGAAATCCTGTAACACCCGCAGTCATTCAGGCTCCAGTGTTGTATTCAGGTGGGAAAAAATGTCATTCCATCACCAAAATCTGAAATACTGCAGTATCAGACTTACCTCTGTCTTGGAAATGTTCCTCCATGAAATTCCCTTTTTCCAGTAACACCTTGTCTTTTCTGGAAGAACAAACTGTAGGTTCCCCCCCTCCAGTTACTCTCCACAAGCCCATCAGACCGCACCCTAGGAAGGCAGTATGGATGGGTCACCCTTCTAAGACATTATCTAAATATTCCCAAACTATCTCTTTTGCATTTCACACTTCTGTTTAACAGTGGTTTCTTAAGCTTTCTGCAGCCCAATCTAGTGGAGAAAATTACGTAAACAAATGTGAACAGATTTAACCAGCTTGCTCATATGACTTATTATGCTGAATTGCCTCTTAAATTCTTTGCCCAGCCTTCAGCTTGGCTGCCATGCAAGGTGCCAGAAGAGTTGAAAGCCATGATATCTTTTGAGCTGATAGAAGGATAAATCCCCTCTCACACAATCAATGTCTCTTGCTAATTATTTCTGGCTCATCCTGACCAGCAATTAGTTTTAATAGCCTAGCTAAGTTAGCTCTGATGATGTGATATCAGTATCAATCACATTAATGACCCATCTGCTAGGAAGCCAAGGCAAGCTATTACCAAGACCAACTTCAGCCCATAAGAAGTCTGTGTGGCTATCAACACACGGCTGGACAGTTATTAGTAAGTTAGAGAGCAGCTGATTCATGTCTGAGTGATGTTTTTAACCTAGAAGAAGTTTACAACCACCCTGTCCAAATGTAGGCTCTTACCACCATCATTTCTTCTAGTCCTGCTGAAATCAGTAATGAGAAACTGGGGACTTCCAGATGGCAAGTCAGGCCATTGATGGGCTGAATTGTCCCTGGAAGGCACTTATCATTCATTGATGGAATCTGAATAGCTCTGTAATGTAGTTATTTCATTTCAGTGCTTAAAATCAGGTGGGTTGAATCTGGGCTTCCGTCCATACGGAACATGAGGAGCAAAATTCAGCAACATCACACTATTGTAAAAGTATGTTTGGTTTAAATATTATTCTGGCCCCTATCACTGGAATGTTTATTAGAATATTTATCCTCATGACTGCACTCAGAGTAATGCAAGTGTTACTATTAGTCTGGGTTGAAGCATCAAAACTCTGGTTTGTGGGAAATGTCAATGTTTTGAAAACAGGTTTTGTAAAAGTTAAGACAGAAATAGATATTAAAGTACAATTCTACAGAACAGGGTTTATGAGGAAGATTGTCTTTCTGAAAAATTTATCAGAATTCTGAGACTTCCACTGCTTATTGCTGGTATATGATGTGCATCTTATTTCATGGTGTCGTGGCAGCACTAATTAGTGTGCTGTCTAGATTTTTAATGAGATTATTCATACTCAAGTCTCAAAACTTTTAAAAAGCTTGCACAATTATCCTATTTTAAAGACAAGGAAAATGAGGAAGAGATAAATAATTTGTCAACTAAGACCCTAGTGATAAATTCTCAGCAAATTCTCCCCTCTTCTTCTAAAGAATCTATGCCTCTTTTTGATTTAATTCTGTAGCCTCTTTTTCTTCCTAAGCCACATTTTCCCCCAGCTAATGGGATGATGGTCCCTCCATTAATGGATGCAACAAAAACCGCTGTGGAAATCACTGCAGCAGGTTTGATTGGCATCAGAAGCTTAAACAAAAACACATCTAGGCTTTAAAACACCCTGAGAGGACAGCCACAAGTACTGCAGATGAGCTTAAAAAATATCTACTTGCCCTGTAAGAGGCTCCAGTTTGTGGTATGATGCAGGAAGTAAGTACAGGTACATAGAGGAAACTTTATCATGAGGTCATTCATCCCTCAGCCGGGTTCCTTTCACCTTCCTCTAAATTACTGTGTTAGACAGAGGATGCTCCAAAGAATTAACATTAAAAAAATTGCTTGAAATGAAAAGGATCAGAGAATTAGATGACCCATCCCAAACAGCCACTGATCAAAGCGCCACAGAGTGAACAGTACACAGTTATTACAAGAAAAGCTATCAGTAGAGGAGGTGGATTAGAGGTGTTTTGGGTGGAAGGCAGCAGTATTAGGAGTTAATAAATTCCCTGAAAAAAAAAAAACAAAAAAAACAAAACAGCAAGCACAAGCCACTCTTACATGGCTTTATCAATTTTTCACCACACTAACTTCACACTAAGCAAGAGCAGGTCACATATGAGTCAGGACAAATGAAATTATAATTGTAGTCAGTGTGGGAGAGTGGACGTTTTGCTATTGCAGTGCAGCTGAGTCTCTGATACCAAGGTAGAAGCAAATGCTTCAGTTTTGCTTTACTTTTCTGGAGCAGCTTTATTCAGACTCATTTCTCAAGACACTGGTTTTTAAAGGCAGAGAAATTCTCATTTGCCACGTGCTCCAGATCCAGCATATGGGAGAGCTGTGAGGCTCCTCTCCCACCATAAGGGGGATAAAACGGAGCAGGAGGAACACACACAATGGAGACCACTCTTGTCACTTGCTCTGTTTCCTGCAGCTTGGCAGAGTAGGGATGCCCTTGCTGGATGGCTGATGTGGGGTCAAAACCCATCATCAAAAAAAGTGTTAAACAGTGGGAATATATCCTTATTAGTAAATTAAATAGGCCTGTGAAGAGTCCCAGACACTGGCTTCAAAGGCATAGTGCTGTTAGTATAGCCCATGCCAAAATCTTATTCCCCTGTGCACTTCTCAGTCATGGGCCAGGAGTTACTACAGGTCATCCCCAGCAAGCACTACTGATGAGAACACCTAATTTTCATAGAATTATAGAATTATTTGAATTGGAAGGAAACTTAATGATGATCTCATTCCTACCCCTCTGCCATGGGCAAGGGCACCTCCTGCTAGACCAGGCTGCTCAAAGCCCCACCATCCTGAGGCTGACTTGACAACTGTCTAATCTCTCTGCTTTCCCTGCTTCTCACTTGTGCTCCATAGTGTAATGGCGCTTGTGCTCTCCCTCTTGCCTTTAGCGAAAAGACTTTTATGGAGTTTTCTGTAAGAATCTTCCTGCCCTAAACTCCATTGACCCAAAAGGGAGCAGGAACTTCAGATGGGCTCGCTTGGGGGCAGAAACCTGCATTTCAGGCAATTCAATTTATGAATCTGTAATGAATCACTACTCTAGGGTGGTGAGATGCCCTCCCTCTTCTTCTTGAACACACAGAGAAAAAAATTTACAAAGGCTGTTGCAGTGCAGTTCACTTTTATCAACACTGTAATTTGCCAGAGTTTTATAGCCAGAAGAATGGCTAAAATGTAAATTGTACATGATAAATTATATGCATATATGTGTGCACACCCATATGTAATGTGTGAAAGGGAGTGCACAGTGATGTGGGGAGTACCAGCATATTACCATTCATAAACTGGGTGGCTACACAATAAACTTAACAACATCTGAAAGTTTTTGGCTACGCAATAAATGTAACAACATCTGAAAGTTTTACTGGAGTAAAGTCTATTGAGCAGATAGAAAATCCATTTGCTCCTCTTGAGCTTTTTATAGCAAAGGTGATGAGGAGCCCAATTCAAGTAACATTTGAAGGTTCTGCCGGCACATCTCATCTCATCTCTTTCTAGGTATTTTAAAACAAGCTTGTCATCTTGGTATCTGAACTGAGTATCTCAAGCTGGCTTCAAAGCCCAAGCCAAGAATTAATTCAAAGCTTTAATGCATTTTTCAGTACTCTACAACATTAAAATGGACTTGAAACATTTTTCTGAGCTAACGCAATTGCTGAGTGCTTTGATCAGAGAAGCATTTGCTCTTCATTGCAATACACTTAACTGACTGAACATGCATTGCCTTTAACTGAAAGTCATTCTGGTTTGTGTTATTTTCTATACAGAATCACTGAAGAGACAGGAATCTTCATATAGGTGAAAAGAAACTTCTCATTCAGATGGGTTTGGTTCTCATTTCTATAGTTACTTGTTGTTTGCCCCATGTGAGGTGGGAGAAAATCTCTCACCTGAACAGTAGGAACAAAGAACTACAAGGGAGCACACATCATGAACACCAATACCCTCCAAAGAGTGCAGGCAACATTGTAATAGCAGATGGTTATTCCAGAAAAGGCTAACACTTGCAATTCTGCAAACACCAAAACTCTGTAAAAAGTGTGGTGTTTTGTTGTTTTGTTGTTGTTGGTTGTTTGTTTTGTTGTTGTCGTTTGTTTGTTTGGGGGGGTGGTTTTGTTTGTTTGTTGTTTTTTTTTTAACAAGCAACACTGTTTCAAGAGAGTCCCTGGTTAGTCCCTGGTTAACCAGATAGAGACCAAGGATCCTTTCATCTCTTCTGGTTTGTAATGCAATTATACTTTAGAGGTACGTTTTATTTCCAGTAGCAAAGACTCTCTTCTGGTAAAGCAGTATTCCACATCCAGGTGGGAAATGTTTGTGGTTTTGTGCTGAAAGTTTTCTGCTGCAGTTCCCATTGCCAAGAGATGTATAGAGGTGAAGGGAGGAGAAAAAAATACTTAAGATCATCTAAATGTTTGTAACAGGGAATGAAAGGCTGAAATTGGACAAAGAAGTCTGACTGCTTAGGTTCTCTCTTCAGGTCCCTTTCACTCTCCAGAGTGCTCTAAAGTGGAAAAGATTTTTCTTGATAACCTGGAGTTTTTCAGCCATGAACCCTGAACCTCAACCTGTATCTGAGTGACTTCCATGTATTATCAATGGCAAACTGCTCAGCAGGTTTTATGTACTCTCTGAGACACCTCCTTTCCTAAAGTGTAAAGTCAGTTTGTGGTAGGATGCCTTTGTTTTCATTATGGTAGGCTACTTTCACTTCCATTACAGATCAAGATGAGCTTGAGTTTAAGTGTACATCCACGGCTTCTGAGTTCACACAAGATCTTGGACCTGAACAGATATGTCACCTGGAGATTGTAGAATCATAGAATGGTTTGGGTTGGAAGGGACCTTAAAGATCATCTTGTTCCAATACCTTCCACTATCAGGCTGCTCAAAACCTCATTGAACCTGGCCTTGATAAAAACTGTGGTCAAAGACAAATGCAATTACTACAGAAGTTGTTATGCAAGTATGGTCTGTTGTTTTTAGGGCTTAAACTGCCATCTTCATTAAGTGTTCTACTGGAGCATGCAGATGGACATACACATTGTCACTGTCCCTGCCATAGCTGTCACTGTATTATGTTTAATGAGGTTTTGTTATATGTATATTATACGTTATGCTGTATTATGTATAAATACCAAGAGTCATGTCTAGAATGGCATAACCCTTTCCATTATCTCTCTACAGAGAAAGCCTAGACAAATAGCTGAGATGCCTCCACTGAAGATTTAATCCAAACTAATCTTCAGATTAGACTGGACTTGATGATTTTAAAGGTCTCTTCTGACCAAAAAGGTTCTGATTCTATGATTAGGTGGCATGACTCTCACCTTTAGTAGTGTTTAGGATTACACAGGATATGTCTACAAGAGCAAGGAAGAGATCCCAGATTTCCCAGCATACAAAGACCCGGGCCCTGTTTCCATTACTGAAGACAGTTTCCTTGGAGGTGCATAATTACTGAAAAGCCACAGCACACACCACTGAAAATCAGTTAGCCGAAAAGGGGATAATGTGAAGGGCGGTACTGAATTCAGCTGCAAGAGATTGAGATGCATCTCTTTACTTCTGTCTTTCTTCTACAGACAGCACAATTAACAGCAGCCGATGAGGCTTGGAGGCATTTCTGCAGTCTCTGTGTGATCTGAATCTCTGTCTCTGCAAATATATGTTATTATTTCAGTAGATCACGATTTTGCCAATAAAAGGGAGCACCAGAAAGAGAAAAGTGTCCCTGTATTGCCAAGCTGATCAAATCATTCTTATGGATGCTGTTTCAGGAGAGACCTTGAGCACCCAATGCCTAGAACAAATGGACTCATACTCACTCCACCATTTTATTTTTTTTTCCTTTTCCTGCAAATGGGAAATTTGCTTTTGAGTCAACCCTTGTCTGGGTTTCAGGCCTGGAGAATGGCTGCAAGAGGTTTTTTTTCTGGAAACTTACTGCCTTTCTTCTACTTCAGACTCTCTTTCTATAACTCTAGTGATTTCTGGACTTGCTGAGTTAATTAGTGTGTGTAATTGGACATTCTAGTAGAATGCAGCAAACCCAGTGAGAAGCAGGCAATGCTTAAAAGTTCAAAGCTTACCTTTAATTCAACCTGCTTTCCGATTTATTCAGCCTTGTTTTACTCTATCAGTCACTGAACAGAAGGGTAAGGCTCTTTATTCCAACCTCATACTTACCTAGCCCCCTGGCAGCTCCAACCCCCTCCTTTTAATTATCACTCCAAAAGCATAGAGCCCACGGTTACATGAGTCACAAATTATATCTCCTGGCAGCGCATAATGCTCCTTTTCACACCTACAGAGGATGAGTCATTAAAAAAATTGAGGGGAAAAAAAAAAAAAAAAGGAAATTCAATGTTCACCATCAATAGAAGCAGAAGGAAAAACATCAAAGAAGAAATTGCTGATGAACATATCAGCCCAAGTACGGACAGATCCCTTTGAAATGGACAAAACATGGAGTTTGTCTTCAGGTAAGTTTTGTCTCATAAAGTGCTGTAGTAATTGAGTGACAGAGCTATTGAAGTTCCCACTACAACTCTGACCAGCTGTTCTTTAGTTGAAAACAGCAGGAAAGGTTGACCTTGCAACAAAGGGTGGGGAGATACAGCACGTGCAGGAGAGCTGAAGGATCCTCCCATGTAAACTAGGAATCATTTCCCAGTGCTTGAGATTAACCAGCAAAGGGAGGGTCATAGCACAGGAAGCATCGAAGGTTGGGACTGAATTCAAGGACAAAATTTATTGCTTGGACCTGGATCTCAGACAGAAGCTGAAGATCTGTGGCATGTCCACTACTCGTAGGCATAGGGTGGGTAGGAGACCTCTGGCCCAATCTCCTTCTTCAAGCAGGGCTGACTTTAAAGGAAAACCAGGTTGTTAAAGGCATTACCCATCTTGACGTAGGTCAGTCATTCTCTACACACAGGAGACAACTGGACAATCTAACAGGCTCTCAAAAGGATGGGGACAAACACACTACCAGAATATTTCCCTGAGGACACAATCCTCTGTCACATCATTGATAGAGGGTTATTTGTCCCCAGAGGACCAAGTGGGAAATTTTACATCCATGTTTTGTTGTTGTTGTTGTTTGTGGTCTGGGTTTTTGGGTTTGTTTGTTTGTTTGCTGTTTTGTTTTGTTTTTTTTTTTCCTTTTATTCTTTCCTTTTTTTTTTTTTTTCCAAATGGCACAACTCTAGTTCATCAAAAAGGGAGGTGTTCCCAGGAAGATACACAAGGAAGGAAGATTTCCCTCTATCTAGGATAACAGATGAGCTACTGCTTGATTTGCTATTTGGTGGTGAGTAATAAAAGCTCAGGAGTGATAGACAAACTTCAGGTAAGCAAGTAAACAAACGTTAGAGGAAAAGACTGCAAGGGAGACAGAGGGATCCATCAACATCTGCCAGCTCAGAAAAATAACTCTGCTGAACCAGAATGTGCTGAGGAAGCTGTATGGAAAGTCAATCCTCTTAAAGCACAAAATGACGCATGTTTCTACTTACCGAAAATTTAGCGTGATTGCAGAAAAGCAGAATACATACAGTTGTTCTCTGTCAGTTTGCAAACAGGTCTCTTTTGCCTTAACCGTCTCCGGGGTTCTTTGTGGCTTTATGTCCTTCTATCGCTCTGCTTGTTCTCCACACCAGCCCTCTCCTTTCGCAAAGTTTGGGATACTGACACCTGAGCTCTTTTCAAAATTCAGAAAATACTCTTTTTTCCTTCTCCTCCTCCCTTTGTGTGTCAAGCTGAGTATGTCTCTCCCCCTTTTGTTCCTCTAGGAGACAGGAAACAAATATAAAAAGGTTTTTGAGCCCTGTTCTTTCCATAACTTCCAAATACACTAGCTCAGGGCTATAAATGTGTTTGTTCTTAAAATCCTTTATTTTCATATTTCTCTTTTGGTTTCTTCATAGCGTTTGTATGAATTTCACGTGGCTTTGAGTTTAAAATCAAAATAACCCTATTTTCTGGTTGCCAGGACCATAATTTTTCATGAAGTAATTTCTAAGGAAGTCAGTGCAGAAGATGCATAGATTTTAAACTGATAGATACAGAAGATACAGATTTTAAACTGATACTGGGAAATCAGGGGCCTGAAATAAGGCAAAGGACAGAACTAGCTGCTTCAAAATAGGCTGGAGAAGTTAGCATGTTGCATAGATGTAGCTCAGCCCAAATGTTTGTGCACCCCTGTAGCAGGTGCACCCGCCCCCAAGAGACAAAACTCAAAAGTAAACAGGACGTGCTAGCGGAATTTGGCACCTCGGCCAGAGCAGTTTGATGCCTTGGTCATTAAGCTGCACCACCCGGTGCTTAACTGGCGCCTCGGAGTCTGGACCCTTCAATAAACACTCTCGGGGGGTGGGCTGTGGTTTGTCGGGGCTGGTCCCCTCACCCAGTTAGCGACCACAGCGCACCCTCCACTGGGGTATAACTGGGGTCCGGCCTAAGAGCCAGAGGAGCTGGTTCTTTGCAGAGCAGCGGGTCTGGCAGTCGGACCCCCACCTTGGACACGCCACCCGAGGGCACTGCCATGGATTGAGGGAGTCTCCGTGGATCGAGGAAGCCTCGCCCCCCTTTAGGTGAGTCGCGTCTCGGGCACTCTGGTGTGGGAGGTTTCCCCTCAAGGAGTGACCGTGTGCCTGTTTTGGTTCGTCTTTCCTTAAGGTTTGGGAATTAGTTGTGTAGCAGTTCATTCCCCACCAGCACCCGG